>JAJMHX010000021.1:0-204026 GCA_030575095.1 Scheffersomyces ergatensis | reverse complement strand
CCCACTGCTTATCGCACACACACACGACGTTTCTTGTATGCACCACTGAAATTTATTATATCTAGCAACAACGTGGGTCTAGACTATTAGAGAATCATCGTCATCATCATTATTATCAACATCAATCATTATAACCAGTGTATTATGATATATATGTATATATATATCTATCTATTGAAAGGGAACGGCTTATCAAAGTAGGATGCTTAGAATGGTCTAAGATGGCTAAGCATTTCAAAAGTTTGAGTAGAGTAATAAAGCCATGATTGAAAGTCTTGGCAACGTCTTGGAATCTTTTTTTTAATGTATGTACCAAATTGTTTTTAAGCCTAAAAGCCAAGACTTTTTTTTTTCTTGATTGCTTTAACGGGGGGGAAGAAGAATGAAAGAAGAAGACTTAAATCAGAGGCTTTGATTGATATGATATATGATGATAGATATGATCATATATAAAAGGTAGGTTAGATTTTCATATGGATATCATCGGGTAAAAGAATTCCCTCCCTCCTCCTTAAGAGAGGATAGGTTGAATCGATGATGACTGCGGATAATTTTGAGATTTTGATTGGTTAATAAAAAAAAAAATTCAATTTATTTGTTGACATTTGAGACATTTTAATTAACTCAAATTTGAATTTGAATTTATGAATTTATGAATTTGAATAGTTTAAAGTGGGGAATTGAAATTATATCCTATAGTAACTTAGAACTATAGTACATAATAATTCTCGATCCGATTGAAATAAATAATTTTGTGAAATTCTTTCTATTTCTATTAATAGCTAGCTAATGTCTAATGACATAAGTTGAATAATAATAATATGTATCGTAAGTATTAAATAGCAACAATCATATGTACTATATAGAATACACTTTCTTCTGGTTCTAAGCCTTTTATAAACCAAATAACAATTGACATTTAGTACAAGCAAAACAAAAATTTTGTTTTTCAAAAAAAAAACGTCAATGTTAACAGAGACAGAACCCCTGCCAAGAAAAAAAAAGAGACATCAAAAAAAATCTGTATCGTATTCGTTAAGACATATAATTATAATTATAAAAACTTATATATATATATTCAATTCAATTCATAAAGGATTGGGATTAGATTCAAATTCATTATCATAGATGTAGTTAGGAGAGTTCAAATAAATAAAGATAGAAAACCATAGTAAATCAAATCATTTTTTAAAATAGAATTGTTACCAAAAATAAAATATCATAATTAGGTCATAAAATTAATTAGTGGCTGGTTAGTTAGTTAGTTAGTTAGTTGATTATAAGTGTGGATAGAAGTTATCCATTAATTCCATTTTATTTCTATCTATCTATCTATCAACTAACTATTGAATGTTTCTTCTCACTTCTAGATCTTTTGCAATCAATCGTCTCTTTGTACAATATGTTCATTCATTTAAAAGAATGACTCGTCGTAATCATCAAATGGTAAACCACCGTGAAAAACCGAAATATAGTATTAACCACTATTGTTAATTACGTGTATTATCGATGTTATATTATTATTATTAATAAGTATTAATAAATAAATTATTTTAGATCGGACCGAACCAAAAAAATAAAAATCTTTTTTTTTTTTTGATTTTGGTGTGTGTTTTTTTTTAAGTATGAATTTTCTTTAGAAAACAAAAATTCGTAACAACACATTTGATTAACCATTTATATATCATTTATTCATATATATCATCTATCATATCATCTATATTTCATCTAGTTTGAATCATATATAGTAAAAAGTGTTTAATACAATTCAATACTAAACGATATTAATATCATATAGTTTCCCAATAAAACCCACCCACTTTTTCATCTGTCCCTTTTCATCTTTGATAACATATATATCACCGAAAAAGGTATTTAGTATAAATAACCAGTCATCAACTGTTTCATTCATATTTATCAACTACGCATTCTTCTTCATCATTGAACGAACCAGTTAGCAAAAGGTATCTCAATATCAAAATAAAAAGGTACTTACTCAAAGGACATCTCCTAACTCCAATCAATAATTGTATCCAAACCTAACCCCTCCTACTTTCAGCCATCAATAAAAAATTAAAGAGGGAAAAGGGCTAAACATATTATAATAAAGTTTACAGCCTCTTGGAATTTATTTATTTATTTATATATATAATTCCCAGCCTTGTTGTTTCATTTTGTCATTTACTTCATTCTTAATTCTTAATAATACTTCATTCTTTTGACTATTTGGGAATTCAAAAACTTCTCTCTTGTTCTAGCCTTATAGCAAAGTAAAGTGACAAACAAACAAACAACGTCATTCATTCATTCATTTAAATTCCTTCCTTCATTCATATATATTATAAGATACTTTGATTGTCATTATCAAAAATTTTTTATAAATGCAAATTCAATATTATACCAACAACAACAACAATAATAATATTAATAACAATAGAGAATATTCCATTTACTGTAACTACTAAAGAATAATACTCATCATGTCTAGCTATAATCACGATTTATTCTCAAATACTCCAACCCCAACAACTACCATTCCTTCAATATTACCTATCCCATCTTCATATTCCCTTGATCCTATCAAACCTTCATCCTCTCAACAACAACAACAGCAGCAACAGCAGCAACAACAACAACAACTTCCCTCCATATACATGATGAACCAACCGACTCCATCCACAATTAATACTAATGTTTCTACGTCAAATGGTGGTGGTTCGGCAAACTCAACTTCTTCTCCTCAACAACAACAATTTCTTCATTATCCTTCAAGAAATTATTTACAACCAGCTCCACCTCCAACCATTACAAATGATTATTATTATCCAAGTTATTATTTCCCGGTATCGGCCTCCTCAGTCCCTACTAATACCACTCCTACAATTTCATCCAATTCTACAACATCATCATCATCAACCTCAAATAGATTAGGTGGATATAATAATTTACCTCCTCAACCTTATTCTCATTCTCATTCTCATCATGCTCCACCACCTGCTTCCCATTATACTGTAAATACTCCATATTTACCAATATTACCTTCTACAGTTGCCAATGTAGGTTCAGCCGTAAGTAAAAGTTATCCCATAAGTCCCGTATCTATTCAAGATCGTGATGGATCTTCATCTTCATCTTCAACAGCATCTACTACTTCTATAGGCAACCACAATCATAATAATAATAATTATCCTACACCTTCAGGATCAACATCCTCTTCATCAGGAGGTTATACTTCCTATCATCCTCCTGACTCACATCATAATCTACCAATCGACTACTCATCCATTGTATCCTATACCATTTCCCCATCTTTGAAAAGGAAAAGAAGAAAGAGAAAGGATCCTTTGGATCCATCATCCCATAGCGTATCTTCTTTGATCAATAACAACGATAAGGATAACAATAACAATAATGGTCAAGATCCAAATGCATCCAATGAACCCGAGGAAATATTCACCTGTGAAATATGTTCAAAAAATTTTCAAAAACCATATAATTTAAAATCTCATATGAAGACTCATCTGACGGAAAAACCATTTAAATGTATTCATTGTCCAAAGACATTTGCAAGAAGTCATGATAAAAAGAGACATGAATTATTACATAATGGAATTAAGAATTTCAAATGTGAAGGTTATTTAAAAGATGGTGTTACGGTTTGGGGATGTGGTAAGAAATTTGCTAGGAGTGATGCATTATCAAGACATTTCCGAACTGAAACTGGATGGCTTTGTATTAGACCCTTGATGGATGAAGCCAAGAGATTGGAAGATTCAAATAAGTTCCAACAACAAGGACAACAAGGACAACAAGGACAAGTACAGCCACAGGGTCAAGTTTATCAACCAGGTCAAGGCTTAGGCCAACATCAGCCGGGATTGTTGCTTCCTCCTCCTCAAGTGCAACATCTGTTCCCTCCTCCTGATGACAATGGATCGGAGTTTGATAACTCGAGTTTCATAAGGAAGTTGATCCTGGGTAAATAGGTAAACTATAAGTTCCAACCAACCAATCAATCCATTCATTCATTCATTCTTCCACCACAGCTATCTATTTCTAAGTATACTTCTCCTTTCACACACACAAACTATTATTATTATTATTATTATTATTATTATTATTTATGTACATTAACTATGTTCTACATCCTTGGGTTTCTTCTTTTTCTTTGTTCTCTTTCATTTGCTTACCGTACTCGTTTAAATATACTATATATATATATACATATACATATACATATATCCTTAATTAGTTATTATCGCCACCAATGGTCTTCTCTTATATGGTTTCCCTTATGAATAGTTGGTTTTAAATATTCATTTTCCTTATGTGTCCACGCACGTGATCTCCCGGCCCCCGAATATTCTCGAACACCAAACAAAAAAAAAAATTCCAAAAAAATTTGAACAATTTTTCAGCACCGAAAGGAATTTATTTTATTTTGATTCATAAGCTACAACTTTTCCTTTTTTACTTTCCAATTGTATTATACTAAACAACATAGTTATTTAAACCAATCCCGCACGTCATGTTAAGAAGTAACGTATCCAAGCAATTCGTCCGTCATTTATCCCACAAGGAATTGAAATTCGGTGTTGAGGGAAGAGCTGCCTTATTAAGAGGGGTTAATACTTTGGCTGATGCAGTTAGTGTTACGTTAGGACCTAAAGGTCGTAATGTTTTAATTGAACAACAATATGGTAATCCTAAAATCACCAAGGATGGTGTAACTGTGGCCCGTTCCATTGTCTTGCAAGATAAATTCGAAGACATGGGTGCTAAATTATTACAAGAAGTTGCCTCCAAAACTAATGAAAGTGCTGGGGATGGTACTACCACTGCCACTGTATTAGGTAGATTTATATTCACTGAGTCTGTTAAGAACGTGGCTGCTGGTTGTAACCCAATGGATTTGAGAAGAGGTTCTCAAGCTGCTGTTGAAGCCGTTGTTAACTTTTTACAACAAAATAAAAAGGAAATTACCACTAGTGAAGAAATTGCTCAAGTTGCTACTATTTCAGCTAATGGTGATGCTCATATTGGTAATTTATTAGCCTCTGCCATGGAAAAAGTTGGTAAGGAAGGTGTTATCACCGTCAAGGAAGGTAAAACTTTAGAAGATGAATTGGAAGTTACTGAAGGTATGAAATTTGATCGTGGTTATATTTCACCATATTTCATTACGAATACTAAATCAGGTAAAGTTGAATTTGAAAACCCCTTGATTTTATTAAGTGAAAAGAAAATTAGTTCAATTCAAGATATCTTACCCTCTTTAGAATTATCTAATCAATTAAGAAGACCATTATTGATTATTGCTGAAGATATTGATGGTGAAGCCTTGGCTGCTTGTATTTTAAATAAATTAAGAGGTCAAGTTCAAGTTTGTGCCGTTAAAGCCCCTGGGTTTGGTGATAATAGAAAAAATACTCTTGGTGATATTGCCATCTTATCCGGTGCTACTGTTTTCACCGAAGAATTGGATATTAAACCAGAAAATGCCACCATTGAATTATTAGGTTCTGCTGGTTCAATCACCATTACTAAGGAAGATACTGTTGTTCTTAATGGTGAAGGTCAAAAGGAAAACATTAATATTAGATGTGAACAAATTAGAGTTTCAATTGATGATGCTTTAACTTCTGAATATGAAAAGGAAAAATTACAAGAAAGATTAGCCAAATTATCTGGTGGTGTTGCCGTCATAAAGGTTGGTGGATCATCCGAAGTTGAAGTTGGTGAAAAGAAAGATAGATACGACGATGCTCTTAATGCCACCAGAGCTGCTGTTCAAGAAGGGATCTTACCAGGTGGTGGTACTGCTTTAATCAAAGCTTCCAAGATCTTGGATGAAATCAAAGACAAAGCTGAAAACTTTGATCAAAAATTAGGGGTTGAAATCATCAGATCTGCCATTTCTAAACCTGCTAAACGTATTATTGAAAATGCCGGTGAAGAAGGTGCTGTTATTGTTGGTAAGATTTTTGAAAATGATGACTTTAATCAAGGTTATGATTCTTCCAAAGGTGTTTTCACCGATATGATTGCTGCTGGGATCATTGATCCTTTCAAAGTCGTCAAGAATGGGTTAGTTGACGCTAGTGGTGTTGCCTCCTTATTGGCCACTACTGAATGTGCCATTGTTGATGCTCCAGAACCAAAAGGTCCAGCTGCTCCAGCTGCTCCAGCCGGTGGTATGGGCGGCATGGGTGGTATGGGAGGTATGTTCTAAGCTACTTAAATATCTGTTACTGATATCTAGTTCCTTATACATACATACACCTGTCTTATCATCTTTTACTCTATCCTCTTACATGTTTATATGGCATTCTCTTCCTGAAAAACTTTATGATTTAATTTTGTAAATAGTTGTTTAAATAAATCTTTATTAAAGTTTCTACCAAAAAAAAAAATAACGTTGATATCAAAATCAAAAAATACATCGCAAAAATTAAAAAAAAAATTATTATAGTTTGTATGCAAATGAGACTTATCTATTTAAAGAACCAAACCTAAATGATAACCATATAGCACAAGGGTTACATAGAAGAAGCCGAGAGAAGAAAGAGAAATGTTTGAAAATATCATCAAACGACGAGAGCGGCATAAGGTGGCCAGGACCAAAATCAATGCGTTGATATCGAAATACATCACACTTAAGAAATATGAAGAATTGCAACAACAACAACAACAAATCAGAAAGAATCGTTCATCCAGGAAGCGATCCAAGATGATAGATGGTAAACTCATGGCTCTAATTCATCGTGAGTTGGAGAGACACTTGCGCCCCGAGGAAACCTATGAGATCTGGCATGGTTTCAATAGTATCAACATTAATTTAAAACAACAGGGGAGTGCTCCTGGCACTGGTGGTGATCCTCAAGAGAATAATAATAAACCTGAAGATCAAACCATGTCTGAACCATTGGCAGAAACTTCGGAATCTGAGTTGGAAGATCTAGTTAGGTTAAATGATACCATCAAGGATTTCTTCAAATCATTCGATTCGTCGAAATATTGGGTCAAAACAAATGTATTATTAAGAATCAATGGATTAGAAGTGTTACCTCTTGAATCCAATAATGAAGGTCATATTCATAGTCATATTAATAATTTGAAGACATTACTACATATAAGTATTCTACGGAAAAATTGGAACTCGGCTTATAAGATTTACTGTACATTAATTCGATTTCCTATTGTTGATCTTAAATCGATTTGGTCAATTGGAATAGAGATATTGATCCAACAACGGAGACAACAGAAGGAAAATAATGAAGATTATGAAGACGAAGTAACAAACACTTTGTTTAAGGATGAACGTTTCTTCGAATGGTTGACGACTTTTTATCCATTGAATCGATCAGATGCAAGTAAATATCAAGGTAAGGGAACAACCAATATTAAACTGGCTCCTGTCTGGAGAATGGGGACATTAACCAATTCTCCGCTATACCTCATCACATCATTATGGAATTTGTTCATTAATAAGAAATATTCAACTTTGAAGTCAAAACTTCTGGAACTAATGTTGGAACCTCCATATAATGAAGATGGAACTATATATTTCTTAATGAGTTTATTATTGATTGTGGAGTCATCTAATTTGTTACGACGTGCAAATGAAGAAGATGATATCGATTTTGATCGGAATGAATTAAAGTATAAGAAGGATCAAATCATGAAACATTTGAAAAAATGTCGGGAGTTGAATTTCAGGTATCCCTCCATTATTAATGATCAAATCAATAAATTGGTACTAAATGTTGGTGGTACTGACAAGAGTGACTCCTCTACCGACTCATATAATGTTGATGATGATGATTCAGATAATGGTCTTCAAAATGACACCACTGCTATAATAAACCTCAACTATTTTGATCAAGACGAACAAGATGTTGATGATGATGATGATGAAAACATTGAAACCAATTTCGAAAACGGTAATGACGAGATAGGTAAACAGCCAACGGCTAAGACAAAAGATGGTCAAATGGATTTTGATTTTGATTTCGATTAGCTACATTATAGACTTTTTTTTTAATAGACCTCCAAACCCATTTATTTCTATAAATTTAATGTAAAACTAACTAAATCTTAATAGTTATTCCCCTGCCCCATGTCGACTTATTGATAATTTACCTTGTGCAGTTCGAGAAAATGTAACTATATATTTTGAATTAGCGTCGTCAACTCTCTCAATGGGTAGAACAGTCCATCCCACAGGAACGAATGCATTCTTAGGCAATTCGATTTGAAATGGATTTGATGATTCTTGACTATCTGGATCGCTACTTGTAGTACTACCTGTAGTATTATCTTCACTATCAAGCTCATCAATATTAGTATTGTTGATTCCATCGTTATTATTATTATTATTAGTGTCATTATTGTCATTATTGTCGTTATTGTCATTATTGTCATCAAGAGTACCAAGTCTTCTATTAATTACATTAGTGAATGGATGAATTGGTTCTATGGGGACTACTTGTTCAGCTGGCTCTGGAGCTTCTGCTGCTGCTGCTGCCCCACCTACCGGAACATCTGCGGGATTTTCTGTAGCTGTAGTTGGTGTTGGTGTTTGAATCCCAAATACATTCTGTCTACACAATGGACAACTTTCTGATCTTTCCAACCAATCTTTCAAACAACCCATATGTAAAATATGACCACACTTTAATTTCTTGGGGTATTTTCTGGCTGGAATTTGTCTATCGGTTTGACTATCTGGTGCATACATCTCATCACGACAAATTATACAAACATTATCAACATCTTGTAAATCTTGTTTCGTGGCATTAGGTAATTGACTTTCTAAACGTTTTGAAGATTGAACGAATTTAACCAATTGAAGAATCTCCTTATAAGTATCTCTAACTGAACCTAAAGTACCTTGAATCATTGCAAAGGGGAATGTTATACCAGATTTAAATGTTAATAAATATATGAAAGCAATATGAGCAACTGCTTTTAAAAATGAAGAGATGATATCAATACCTTTACTATAATAAGGTTTATCTTCCCACACATTTTCTGGCTCATCTATATCAATTTCATTGATATTATCATCGACAGGTTGATCAGCCATATAAAACACCACTTCATAAATGCTAACTAATAACTTACAGAAGAAAGTTAACAAATCAACTCCTTGAACAGCAAATTGGAATCCAAATAATAAACAAACGACAGAATTTATACCTTGGAAAACATCATAAACCAAGAATTTAGCAGCAACAAAATCATCAATGATTAAAAATATACATAAAATCAAATAATGACTGAAAAAGTATTTTCTTAATACTTGTAATTTTGTTTGAGTCAGTAAATTGATATTATTACTAATTTTAAGATTAATATAATTTATTCGTTCCATCAAAATAACATGACAACATTTCATTAAAACTGCATAACAAAACAACAGACAATTCAAGATTGAATCATCAAATGTAGTTATATTTAATAATAAATTAAATATGAACATGGGTAAAGAATCAAACAACTTTTCAGCTTCCATGATTCGTAATTCTCCAAATATAACCAATTGAGCCACCTTCCCTACTATTATATAGCCCACCACAATGAAATTTAAAAAGATCTTAAGTTTAACATCTGTAGTGAGTTCAATAATCAACATTTCAATGGAAGTAGCATGAGTCAAACCATCAAATATTGACCATATCATGGCTATTAAGGATGCCAAGATATATAGAAACGCAAAGGCTAGATTCTTAGTTATCTTCATCCTGCTAGGTTTTTTCTATGACGTCCTTATACGTGTTTTGTATCGTGATGATTATATTTGAATGAGATAACAGTTGTAATTGTTTGTAATTGTTGTATAAATTGGAATTAGAATTGATTATTTGATTTGCTGTTAATAAAAATCAAAAATTATGATTTTTCTGGTTATTTCTATAACCTTCTTTTTTGTGGTTTTCTTAACTATGGGAAATTTACAAACGCGGAGATAAATTATAGCAGAATTTTTTTATTTTAAAACTCTAAATATAATGCTAACTAATAATACAATATGGATGAATAGAGAAAGAATTGATTAAATCTAGCATGAGTTGAGATGATTCTCAACTTGGTGTAATATTCTTCTCTTTTTCTGTGGTGGCGGTAACTCCGAGGGGCCGATTAGCTTTGGAATCTTAGATAAAGTCATGCTAATGTTTTCTTTAGTTGATGAATTCTTCACGGGAGATGATCTACTTTTTATTGGTGATGTAGATGTAGTAGTAGTAGTAGTAGTAGTTTCTGTTGCTTTTGTAGCTGTGGTTGTAGTTGTTGCTGTCGTGATGGTAGGATTTATCTTTTGGATGGCTTTTAAATTCTTATGAATCTCCACAATTGAGTTTGTAAGATTATCATTCTTTATCATGATTGAATCATTCAATTTTGTCATCTTCATAATCTCCTTCTTGATTGAATCTTCATCGCTGTTGGAGGCTGTGAGCAGACACATCACCTTATTCAAATCTTGGACATTCCCATCTTGAAGTTCCATTATATCTCTGATTTTCGAATCATCAATCATGGTCTTTGGTTGAGTCTTGATCTTATTATTCATTGATTTGAAATCATGTTCGATATTATTTAAATATATTGATGAATTATTCAACCAATCTTGAGAAGTTGTTAACAATTTTGATTTTTCTCGTTTCAGATATTCTTGGGTAGTATTTGAAATTGAAGATTCCAAAAAGGTTTCATAAGATTGTTTATGATCATTAAGTAAATTATGGAGATTGGTATTAAAGTTGGTATGAAGTATACTCAACTGGGTTGATAATTTATGTTTCAATTCTTCCGATGGTTCATGATTAATAAGATGATTATTGGCTATGAATGATGATAATTTTTCATTATTAGATTTCAATTTATTAATATTTTCTTGATACTTTTGAAAAAACTTTTCAAACAATTGATTGAAACTAGTAAAGATTTGTTTGAATTCAAGGACAAGAGATGGTAAATTCGTAGTAGATAATTCATTTAGATTTAGTTTGATGGATGATAACTTATCATTTAATTCCAATTTAAAATCTTTAAATGTTTGTAATAATGACAACACTTGTTTTGATGATGATGATGAAGAACTAGTATGTGTTGTTGAATAATCTGATGCTTTCAAAAGTGGTTCGATTGAATTGAATGAAGATGTCAAGTTTTCATTTACCACTTCAACAAATTGATTGAATGATTGATTAAATTCTTCAAGTAGAACCTCTCTTTCCGATACTTTCAAACTTAATTGAGTATTTTCCTTCTTTTGTAATTCGTTTTGTTGTTTTAAAGATTCAATTTCTAATTGTAACAGTTTAATTAATTTTTGACTTGATATATTCAAAGTATCAAATTTATTTAATTTCATTTTCAAAACAGTATTCTCATCATTGATTTCTTTAAGGTTGGATTGTAAAGATGATGAATTCTCTACTAATTCTTGATAATTCTCTTCATTTAAATAAATCCCATTTTTATTCCGAGTTGAATTTAAATCCATATTTAATTTAATTAATTCAGTTGATAAATTCTTAACCAAGATTTTCTTCATAATTAAATCAGAATCTTGTCCAACATTAGGTAAATTCTTAATATTTTTGGCCTTACATGCATAATCCAACGTCGATAAAGTTTCTTCAAGATTGATTTTGGCAGGTGATATCGTGGCTATTAATGTAGTCTTGGTATTACCTCCAATTGAATCCTGTAACAATCTTGTCAATTTAGATTCTCTATATGGTATATGATCATTATTGTTATTATTACTACTGCTTCCATTACCATTCTGTAATTCATTCAATGAATTGATAACTCTTCCCAACGTAAGTAAACTTTGATTAATTGATCCTGCTTCCTTAGCACGTTGATTGACAGCTCCTGATTTATTGATATTCTCTGACCCTGCCAAATCAACCAAATTCATCTTGGATACTTTGAACATCTCCGGTGACGACGAATTATTCCCATTATTGTTCCTTTGTTGTTTATATAAATTGATTGTGAATATGGTATGAGACCTTGATGAAAAATCATTTAATTTCGTCGATGCTGTCTTTCTCTTTTTCAATCCCTTATTCAAGATTCGAAACCCCTGATTGAAATTATTGATATATTCTTCATTGAGATTTTGTATTAGTATACTACTTTTCTTTTTGGAGCTGTTGATGCTAGTGTTATTATTACTAATTCCATTTGTATTATTCACCTCATAGATTCTTAATTTCTTTTTAATATTAGTCTTATCATCGGGTTCATCGTTCAATAAATCCCTGAGATCTTCATTATACAACTCTAGAAAGGAACACTTGACAATATAATCATACTCATCCTTTTCATCACCACTATTATTAGTATTATTATTTTTATTTTCCAACTTCTTGAACAATTCAACCAAAACTCGAGGGATGATCCCAACATCATCATTGAACTGCACGCCGTCTTGCAATTGTATACTATCTCGGCTCAATTCCTCGGGGTTCCCACACATGGTATAAGTCTTCCCCGTCCCAGTTTGACCATAAGCCAATACAGTCACATTAAACCCCAGTAAAAAATCATTGAATAATGGAGTAATGGCCTTTTCAAATATAAGGTTTTGATCAGCCAATGCTCCGTATACTTGATCTACCTTGAATGTCTTATGGTTGTTGTATTTATCCATTGGGTTATTATTACTTATTGAATTATTGTAATTAGATTGGTTTATGGATATATATGGGTCCATGATGGAATAACGATCATTGGGTAGATCTATGACGATGGGAGATTTGGCTGCCACCTCTTTTTCATTTCTACCTCTGCATCGTACCACCACTTGGATATTGGAGGAGGAGGAGGATGATGAAGGCGATGCCATTGTTGCAAGAATCTATAAGTAGTATCTCTCTCTTGACTAAGGACCTTGACTGAATAGAACTTGTTTTGTTTACATTTGTGTACACCTTAGATTGTTTTGATTTTTAAGAAAAATATAAGAGACGCGTTGTGTGCAGGAAATTTCAATTTTTACAATAACATATATTCATACTTATATATACATATATATACATCTTTATGAAGTAGTACTTTTCAATCTTAATCAAAGAAATCATCATCATCATCATCATCAAGATCAGTATGTTTCCTATTGAAGATGATTTTTGTGGCTTGCTTTTGATTTGTATCTCGACTTAAACCATCCAAGATTTGTACAATATCTTGTTCGGTTAGTTTTCTGGTAACAGCACCATTTCTATATAATTGGAAGATATATTGTTCCACTTGTTGGGCTCTATCTGGTCTGACAATCTTGACTCTGCTTAGTCTTTCTCTGGCATTTGTTTCTAAGATTTGTGAAAGTATACTATCGGTAGCTGATGAAGCAGCACCACCACCATTGACTGTGCCGGAGGAATTAGAAGAACCTGATGGATTAGCAGCATTATTTTGAAGCTCGGCCAATCTTGCCTGTCTTATAGCAGTCAATTCAGCGTCATCCATTATGAGTTGAGTTGTTTTAAAGATGTTATTATTTATAGATTAATCAAAACCCATTCATAAAAGAATCTTTTCTTTCTTCTTTGTCATTCCCAGTACTTTAACTATGGTGCTTATATAATACATTACGTAATATATATATAAATCGCCCAGAATTGGAAAAAAGAAAGAAAAATGTTTTAAAGAAAAGGGTGGTGGTGTAACAATCAAAAATCAATCAAATAGATACGATATCTAAGGAAACCCATAACTTTAGTGTTTGTATTGAATCAATCTAATCTAATCTAATAGAAGGATCCATATATCATCTTTTTCAAAATCAGGAAGCAATACGCAGACCATCTAGTCCTTCCTTTTTTCATTACATTCTATATTTGTATAATTATACTGGGTTGATCCATACTCTAGCATAACATAGGTGACATAGCATAACATAATAATCATTAGCATTTAATTTAATTTCTTTAATTCATCTATATTCAACTTCAACATCATCATCATCCTTTATTCATAAATCATTATTCATATTCATATTCATTGTCAAAAATAATCGTTGCTTTATTTTATTTTATTTTATTTTATTTTATTTTATCATCAATCACACATTTGAATACAATTCAATAATAATAATAATAATAATAAATTAATAATAATAACATAACAATGTCACAACCACTCACAACAGTGCATACCAATGGGAATGATAAGATTAACATTTTACGAAAATATAAAATTGTCTTTTTAGGAGATCAAGGTGTGGGTAAAACTTCATTAATTACTCGATTTATGTATGATACATTTGATGAAACATATGCTGCCACAATTGGAATAGATTTCTTGAGTAAAACAATGTATCTTGATGACAATAAGACAACAATCCGATTACAATTATGGGACACGGCTGGCCAAGAACGATTCCGATCATTGATCCCCTCATACATTAGAGATAGTCATGTTGCTGTTATATGTTATGATATTACCAATAAAAAGACATTTAATAATTTAGATAAATGGATTAAAGATGTCAAGTTGGAAAGAGGTGAAGATGTGATAATAGTATTGGTGGGGAATAAACTGGATTTATCAAATGATAAAAGACAAGTATCAATTGAAGATGTTGAGAAATTACATCGAAGCACAGGTTCAAAGTTTTATATTGAAACCAGTACAAAGGCCAATCATAATGTTAAATTATTATTTAAAAAGATTGCTCAATCCTTACCTGAGTTTGAACAACAAAATCAAGACATTAATGGTAATACTAATAATAATAATAATAATAATAATAATACCAATCCTGAGACTATTGATATAAGTATTGATAATAATCCTACCCCAGCAAATACAAGCTGTTGTTAAAAAAAGGGAATTTTATGATGGGATTCTTTAGACACAATCAACTATCATGATAGTAACCTAATAAATAGTAAAAATAATTTACAATTTATAAAGTAGGAATAGCAAAATATAGCTAAGATATACTATATATGACACTGGGGGGCCAACTGCAAATAACTCACGAGCCTGAATAACAACAATCTACTCAGAATCATCTTTACCGAATTCTTTTATATCCAGCCTACCAAAATCGTAGTAACTATTTTTCCAACGGCAAATCGGGAATCACTAGACTTTCTATGGACTCCTCCTTTTAAAATACCTCTAATGACTTGTACAATAGGTTTTAAACAGATTCTGTTAATGTACCCACGAGCATTACTTTCATTTTCTACTCCCTCGTCACTATCAGCAACCGGAGCGAATGTTTGTATACTTTCTAACAATACCAAATTTATTATCTTGTCTTGGAAAGATAATTCTTCCACTTCCTTAAAATAATCTGAGCAAGATCATCGTAGAATGTTCGATTATAGGTTACCTTCTGAAATTGATTTGAATCTTCTCTACTGACTTCATTGTCAATCTGATTATTCTCAGCGGTCTATGATTCTTTTCATCTTCAAAGTTAAGTAGGAAAAGATAATGAGAACAAAGACAAGAAATTATGCACCGATATTCTAATTAATAAATTGTTGTCTACTTCACTAATTGACAATCCTTCTGTCATCAAAGATGGCAAAAAAGCCTTGAAAATCAATGCATACAGAGACTATATTAATTGCTGTTCTCACATCTTTCTTATATTCTTTAGTTGATAATGATAAAAATCTTTGATTGACTTTATCTTGCTCGTCCCTGTTGTTAAAGTTGTAGCCAGGTTCGTTTAATAAGTTATTCACCATAAATACCGTAGCTTCCCCTGCCAATGTTAGAATCAATATAATCTTCCAACTTGGGCAAGGGTATATATGATATTCTTTTTGGCTGTAAATAAATATTATACTTGTTATTTTGATCCACAAAAATGGAAATTGGAATATATGCACGACCATCAAACTACAGGTACTGAACTACAACAAGACATTGAATGAATATTAGTTGTTTATTACTTCAATTCTCTTCTTTTGCTTGTGCCATTAAGAAAAACTAATAGTTAGGACCAATCCAGCCAATAAACACACCAATTTTCTGACTATATAAATATTCCTCTGGAAGTATCACTAAAAGCTGCAGTATTAATATGATAAACAGTAATAAATCACGTTAAGACAAAACAAACAAACAAACAAAAGTTACCGATTCAATAATATACGATTTCTACCCTTATAGGAGTAATATAGTAAGTAAGGGTAAAATATATTTTAGTTTAAAAAAGTTAGATGTGCATATTTGGTTGAAAAAGGGTGAGAAAAAGGTAATAAGGTAGGCATATTTTTAAGATCCTAATGTAAGGTTAGTTTTATGAAAAATGTCATGAATTAAAAAGGCTGAAAAACAAACAGACCAGAAAGTTTTTAGATTTTTATTTAGGATGTAATTTCAATAATGTACTTCCGAGATATATCTAACTAATTAAGGTCAATAATGAAAATGAGTAGGTATAATAATAGATTAGGTTATTGTTAGAGTTATTAATTGTTATTGTTAATTGTTATTTATTACGCCTGTTTGGATAGGGCGGTAAGTCGGACTTGAACTCCGACAATCAGCCCTAAACAATGTAAAAATACAAATACAATCATCTGATATACCAACCATATTGTACTATAAAAATAGTTCGTAGTTGTTTGTTTGGTATAATAATTTTACTTTAGTGATAAAAACAATTTTAAAATAGGGGGAAAATTAGAAACAAAAAAAAAATCTCTCATTAAAAAAGGAAAAAAAAAAAAGAGATCTTTACAGACAGACAGAAATATATAAAGACAGACAAAACTACAGACAGACAAAATAATAATAACCAGTAGTAAAATTAAATGGGTATTCAAATGGATAATTGAACAAATACAAATTATTTCAATAGAATTACAAAACAAGAGAAATCATAAAACAAAGAGGCTGCTGGACCCGCCTTGAAACTAGGTAGATACAAATGAATCTTTAATCAAAAACCAAGTTAACAACGAGAAAGAAAACAACAAGAGACAACAGGCGGCGAAAAAGAATCAAAACCAAAATCAGAAACTGGACCAGATAGATATACATACACCAAAAGTGTAAATACACAATAATAGTAACAAGGAAACGAACGAAACAATGTATTGTTTTGATTTCTTTCTTAGTGTAAGGTGTTATTCGGAACTATCCATCAAAATTCCTACTATCGTAAGGCAGAACACTTTACACAGACAATAATTTAATACCAATTCAAACCAATCCACAAAACAAAACAAAACAAACCACAACTACCAATTAATTAACAATAATAGACAATTAATTAATTTAAGTTAATTTATTTAATAGAAGAAGAGATTAAGTGTCGAATACAAAGTTCGTAACACACAAACAACCGTAAGAAGATCTATTTTTTCATTTAAAAAGAAACAAAAAAGTGTTCTATGTATGTATGGGATTCTCCTAACCAATATGGCTCTTTCAAAAATTATAAAACAATGGGAGTAAAAACTATAATAAGTAATATCTAAAACCCAATTGAAACAATAGTAAATGTAATAATGATCATCCGTTTTTATTATATTCTCTGTCGTTCTCTTTCTCTTTCCTTGAAATGGGTACTAAGATAGTAAAGGTAGTAGTCGAAGAGAGAGATGAGGGTTAAGTATAATGGAATTACGAAACAATGCTAGTACATCTGCATACGTAGCATAACCAGTTCTCTCTACCTGACTTTCACACACACACACTCTCTCTCTCTCTTTCACCTCTTTCACTTTACTTCTCCAGGAATCGGTAAAAGAAGACGTTTTATTTTTTTTTTATAGAATTGTTGTTGTTATCTGACCAATTCGTTATGACACGTATATCTGTATTATAATCCTACTCTGTATTACTAATTTATTTGGACAATAAAGATTGAAACCAAGAAACTACGAATTTTCAATATACGAAAAATAAGACAAATTTAAATTATAAAATTATTTTTATCCGCCTACTGTTTTAAAGTACCGTATCCATTCAGATACACAAACGACAAATTTAGTTGGGGATAGGTTAGGTTAGGTTCGGACTAGGACTAGAATTGATGGAAAATAATATAATATACTTTTAAACCTCGGGGTAATTAAAATCTAAAAACATTTAGGAATAGAATATTAGTGTCTAAAATTATTTGCTCATATGTATATATCCCTAATGAATGATGAATCATCTCTTTTTACATGTATAATCTATAAATTAAATTATTATTGTAACCATAATTTATAATCATAACCATAAAATTCGAAAAGTTTACCTTTTTCCGTGACTTTGCTTTACTTTACTCTTTACTTATATGTAACTTAACTTAACGTAACTTAGCTTTTACGGTGATTCTCTTTATTTTCCCCCCTAACCTAATCCAACTGCCTTTTCGATTATCATGATTGCCCCTCTCTCTCTCCAATAAAAGGTCTCTCTCTTTTTTTTTTCTTCTTGTCGGTTACAATACGAGACTTTTTTTTTTTATTTGTGGGTGGTGGTTATTTATGGGGGTCATTACTGAATGACCTGGATTAAAAGATTTAAAGGATGAGCGAGGGGTAATTGTTTATTGGTTAGGTAGGTTATTCAGGCAAAGAATTATAATAGAATAGAATAAAAATAAAAATAAAGATGGTTAAGTAAACTTTTAGAATCGCTTCATCGAGGGAAAGAACGAATGAATGAATGAATGAAAAATATCTCAATAAATCCCCTGGAGACGAGGGTAGTCAACTAGTAAGAAAATTAATTAGGATTTTAAAAATAATAATATCTATCCCTATAAAAAATTATTAAGGGGGATATTTGGTAAAACTTATCCATAATGTCTGTAATTTTTGAATAATTAGCCAAATAAATTAAAATTTAAACTTTAAATCGTTGTAGGAAAAGTAGTGATTGAATATTCATTCCTTTGAATTACGTTTAACTCTGAATACGACAAGACAATAATATTCTTTTTTGTCTTTTTATTTCAACACTTTCTTTGTATTGTACTTCCTACATGTTCTATAGCCTTCTTCCATCAACTTAAATAATAATTTTTTGACAAATAATAATGATGATGATGATACGAAAATGCCTAATGTGTATATTATAAATTTGAATCACTATTGGCGGGATCTCAATCCGCGCATACATATACATACATACAGACTGATTATAGACAAGACATATATGTACATCTATTATCTGGCTAAGATGGGTTGAATTTGAATATCTTTTAGGGAAATATAATAGTAATTAAACACAGAGATACAATCAGAGCAAAGCAAAAGTAAAGTAAAACAGAACAAAGATCATTGTGTAGATTAGAATGGAATGAGAAAGTGTGAGGCTGGTGGTCTAGACTAGATAGGCTAGGCAGAACCAGAGTTGCAAAGAAGAGAGGGAACAAAAAGAAGAAAGGAAAGGGAAGGAAATTTTTTTTAAGAATGTAAGTGAACAATGAAAGGCGGGTCCCCACCATCGTATCATTCTAGCCTTTTTTTTTTTTTTTTTTTTCATTACTAAAAAGATTTTTTGTTTGACTCTTGGCATTAACTACCAAATTTGGAAATTGAATAGATTTCAACTCAACTCCGAATAAGTAAGTAGTCATTTTTCCAATCTTTTAATCTCTCACTACGAGCAAGTTAGAACTGACAGATCATCATCATTCTTATTGATAAATAAAATAAATAGCAGGCGTTATAAACATGGAACAATGTAATTTTTTTAAACCAAAAAAAAAATAATAACAATACCATTCTTCTTTTACGTTTTTTAAACGTTTCGCTCTCGTTTTGGTCTTTAATCTTTCGCTTTCTTTCTGTATTGCCTTTGTCTTTGTCTTTCTTTTGTCTTTTGAAACCAGGTTATTAATAAATATCAAACCTAACTAGTCTACTTTGACTGTCTGCCTTGTCTACCCCAACCTACATAAGATTTAATTGATTTTCATTACATTACATTACAATACAATACAGTTTAGTATTTCAATTATAATTCCGGTTCGTTTCGTTTCGTTTCGTTTCATCTTTCTTAATAGGTTTGATAGTTTGTTGGATTATTTAGTATTAGACTTTTTTGAATACGGGTTTCATTCTAATTCTGTATTGTCTTGAGTGGTTAGCCATTATTGTTCTTTCTTTCATTCTTCTTGTTCCACTTGTGGTGTATAGATATCACATTTGATGCCGTTTAGATTGTTAATTAATTAATTAATTAATTAATATTATAATTATAACAATAATATAAATATAAACCAATAATCCTTTCTTATTCCTGTTCAATCCTTTAATTATTATTATTATCTTTTATTCAATCTATCGTCAAACCAACTAGATTCATCATCTTCATCTTCATCATCATCATCTTCATCATCTTCCTGTTGTTGTTCCCATCCAAGTGAGATTCTATTATTTTTTTTGTTTTCTATTTTTGTGGTCGGTACTATACATACATTACATCAACAGAGAGTACACTACAGCACAGCACAGCACAGCACATCACGTCAATCAAAATCTTTAGATCATTATTATTTATTATTATTATTATTGATTTGATATTATATTTTGATCAAACGGCGGGAAAGATATTTATTATCATTATTTATAAATATAATTTGGTTGTAAAAAAAAAAATATTATTGGCAACAACTCACCTACTACTACGCACATTATAAATCAACCTTAAAAAAGCTACCTTTAGATCTATTCAAATCAATCATTCATTCACTCACTTACTTTACTTAAAACTATTTCATACTACTACCACTAACTAACTAACTAAGTAAGATATTCCTTTTTGTTTAAATTTTTCAGTTAACTTTTGATATTTTGATTGATTTTTATTTTTACTCCTCAATTTTTAATTTTTACTCCTCACTAAAAAATTAAAATCACCTCCTCCTCCTCCCCTTTTTTTTGGATTTTTCGTTACTGAATAAATAAATGAAAAAAAAAAAGAAATTTTTATTTTTAAAATCTGGGTTACATAAGTGATTACATAAAAAATAAATAAAAATAAATACAAAAAAAAAAGAAATTCACAGAGATTAGAATAAAAAAAAAAAAAAAGAAACCAAAAAATAAGTTAAAAAATAAAAGTTTACCAGACACTTTTTTTGTTTTTAATTTTAGGCTAAGAAAAAAAGAAAGAAAGAAAGACGTATCAGACATCAAGCCAGGTACAATAAATTTTTATTAAGACAAAAAAATTTCTTGAAAGAAGTTCAAGTTCAGGAACACAAATTATTATTTTGTCTATATACTTAGGTATAATAATAAAAGAAAAAGTCTTTTTTTTTTTTTTGGTTTGGAGTTATTTTTCCTTTCCTTTCTTTTGCAATCAATCCTTTAACCAAACCAAACAACAAACAAGCATTTGCCTTTCCCAATCATCATCAATACCACCAATCCATCCATCCATCTAGTAACTTTGACAATTCATACTTTGGGTTTTTTTTTTAATTTGTTTGTCGGTTTGTTTATAGCTGTGTTTCATGCAGTAATAGGCAAACAAACACTTCACCAATTATTAATAAATTTATACAACAAACTATCAACAATCATCATCAAACAACTATCTCTCATTCCATCTCAATCAATCAATCACAATCCACCCAACCACGATTTCAATTCATATAATAACAAACAAATAATTAAATTGATAATAAATCATCAATCACAACAACAACAACAACAAACAAACAAACCTCCCTTTTCTAAGTATTTGATTTTCAATATTTATTTACTTGCTATAATCCATTCATTATCCTCATAGTAGCCTTCTCCAAATGTTTACTATGGTTGATCGATCTTCAGATATCTTACGACAATCTCAATTACATCCCCGGGACCTGACCCTGAATAATAATGAATCTTCATCTCCTCGGCCTGGGGCTCCCTTGATCAATCCTCATCTTCATCTTCATAATAATCATAATCATCAACAGCAGCAGTACCAGCCCCAACAACAACAACATCCACTTTCTCATACTCATGGTATTCATCAACAAGAAAATCAAAATCAAAATCAAAATCAAAACCAAGATCATGATCAAGATCTTGACCTTGATCAACTGCAATCCCTAAAACCCAAATCAAAACGTTCATCTCGTGGTAGAGTGTTTCAATGTACAGGTTATCCTGGTTGTAATATGTCATTCACAAGATCAGAACATTTGGCTAGGCATAAGAGAAAACATACTGGTGAAAGACCATTTACTTGTCCTTATTGTTCTAAGAATTTCTCTCGATTGGATAATTTAAGACAACATAAACAAACTGTTCATGCTTATGAATCATTTGTTAAGAATGATCAAGATGATGAATTGAATGATGATGGTTCATCAAATCCCGTCACTCCAAGTAATCCATTATTTCAAAATCTTAATAATCATCATAATACGATTATTACTTCTACTCTTAATCATAATCATGTGATACCTGGAAATGGATCTGCTTCATCTTCATCGTCTTCATCTACATCATCTTTAATATCACCCCCTCATCTGCAATCACCTCATTATCGTATGCAACCATATGATAGTAATAATAAGATTAATAATAATAATGTATTATTGAAAATACCCGACCATCAATTCAAACCAAAAAGAAGACCAAGACCATTATCATTACTGCATTCCTTTATAAATGATCATTCCTCATCCTCATCATCTCCCATTATTATTGGTGGGGATTTGAAATCAGCTCCTCCTGTTCCATTCCATTCTAAGGAGACGACTAATAATCATCATCATAATTCTATTAATTCAATCATGAAAAGTAACACTAATAACAATGTCAGTTCAACAATTTATTCATATAATCATCCGCCCTTATCGGCTGGGGCCCATCCTCATCATCATCCTCATCATCATCATCATCCATTTATTTCATTGACTCCTAATTTAGTTAGTCCGTTATCACCCTTGTTTCATCAATCATTTAGTCAAACCACGATAAAAAATAATCATACTAGTAATGGTAATAATAATGGTCATAGTTTAACTTCTCCTCCTATTCCTCATCATTTATATTCTAATTCTTCGGCCCATCATCTTCATTCATATCATCAACAACAACAACATAATAATAATGGGACTAGTAGTAGTACTACAACCACTACAACAACCACCACCCATATTACAAATGGTGGTCCTCCATTAAAGATGTTGCCACCCATTGCACAAATACGACAACTGCTACTGCTTCTGCCCAAACAAAAGGAATCGACCAAGACATGGTTAAAGGGGGTTTTAAATGATGAAAATAATAATAATAATAGTACGATTACAACCACTACATTACCCATTATTAAAAGTGAAGAAGAAAGTTTAGTGGATTCCAGAGGTGAAATAATAATAGTAGAAGGTCGGGAATCTTCATCGTCATCATCAATTTCATCGCAATCTTCTTCTATTGGTGGTGGATTCCATCGTGAACATAATAATAATGACGGAGATGATGAAACTAAGCCGGTGATTATTATTAGTTCAAAGAAACCAACCATTAATAGTTTATTATCACCTAATTGATTGATTGGGTATTTTTTCTCCGGTTATTATTGTTATTCTTGTTATTGGGGTTTATGTTTTTGCTGGTAAAGTTATTAAAATAGATAAAATAAAGTATAATCAAAAATTGAAAATAAAAAAAATGGTTGTGGTTTTTTTCGTATTAAAGAAAGTTTTATAAATTAGGTGTAAATAATAAAGTATAGTATGTAATAATAATATAACATAGTATTAGTATCATCAGCTTCAATTACTAATTAAGTTACCACCAGCGCAATTGAATTGCTTAAAAAGAAAAGAGAATAAAAAAAACGATCAGCGATTGTGTGGCCGTTGTCGTCGTTGTTCGTACTACTACTGGTTATACCAACAACTACTGGTTGTATAATTTGGGGAGGTTCCCATATTAAAAAAAAAAAAGAATTGTCGGAGAAATATAAGACAATTTATTTGTGTCAGTTGAAATAAAATTTCCAATCCAATCCAATTCAATCCAATCCAATCCAAAACCAACAACAGGATTGAAAGTAAATAGGAACAAGCTTCTTTTTATATTAATACCCTCCCCCCTATCTCCTAACCCTTGTGGGTAGATCATTCTCTACTCTTTTTATTTACTTTTGTTACCACCATCTCCTTAAATGGTACGGCGGCACGATGGGGTTGAGTTGGGAAAGCAAAAGGAGGTTATACGTAAGGTAAGGTAAGGTAAGTAAATTCTGTATGTACGTACTCATATGTAATATGTATGTAGATACGTACGTACCTATAATCTTGTCTTGTGTGGTATATATAGTACATACGGTGAGACGACATAAAATTTATTATCTATTAGTTTTTGTTTTGTGTCTATCATATCATCATGAAAAGCATCAAGATTTCATTAAACCAATTACAATTTCTTTTTTGACGTTTGAACTACGGATGGATCTACAATAATAATAATAAGAAGAAGAACAACAACAACACACCCAATAAACTTCAAATAAAAATAAATCAAAAGAAGGTACAAAACGTCGTTAACATTCACAAAAATTAGGCTTTTAGTGTAACAACCCAAATTTTTTTTTAATTTTTGTAATCTTTTTCAGGAGATATCGATTTATATCTACTTTCAAAATCGTATCATATCATACCACCTTTCATTTCCTGTCACCATTGCAAATGATTAATTTTAATTAATTACTTTAATTAATTTCTTTGCTTAAAAATTGATTCATATTAAGAAAAAAAACCGATAAAACGTTTTCTGGCAACTACACATTAAGAATAACTAAATAAATAATAAATAATATTTTATAACGAAGGAAGCGAAAGTGTAAGTTAGAAGTGAAGAAGAAGAAGAACAAGAAGAAGATCTTGAAGGAAGAAAACCTCGTTTTGTATAATTCTTATTAAAAGCCACACTATATTATTATAATTATCCATCAATTGATGTTAAAACCAAAAACCAAAAGGGGTCGTGTGTAGTTTTGTAGGTAGGTAGGTGACCAAGTAAGTTACACGTAGGGTAAATATAGATTGATCGGTAGGCTAATTTTTTTTTTTAGACTACAACCTACCTACCTACCTACCGCCCCCAAAAAGGGCTTGTTATTACACAATCCATCGATTTAGTTGGGTTGGGCTGGCTTCATCCTTTCTTTTCTTTTCTTTTCTTTTTCCCTTAGAAAAGTGGAGGAAGCAAAGAAAGTAGCCGAGAGATTATTATTATCATATCATCTATTATTATTTTAATAAGTAGTATTATACATAATATAAGCTTTACTTATTCTCTCGTTTACAATTAATCATTCATCCCATACCTCCAAAACTTTTCTCTCCTTCTCGCTATGTTGATCCCCCAAACCTAAGTTAACCCCCCAAGATATTACTTTTCCTCCAATATTAGATTTCATGCCATATCATGTCATAGCTAATTCTTTTGTTTATTTATTTGCTTCTTATTATCCCTTGTCCTTACTTTCATAGTAAGTATTCCTCTTCCTCTTCCTCCTTACGGTAGAATAAAAAAACATACATTACATATATATCAAGAATTTTCCCAACAGGGGAACTAAACTCAGACAAAAAAGACAAAATCAGACAAAAAAAGATATCTCTCGTTCGTTCGTTTAAAAATTAAAAAAAACAATTAAAAAATAAATATCGAAACAAAAAAATATGACGTTATTGTACAGCCAGCACCATCGTATTAATCTCTTAATTAAGTAGTATAATAATATGTCAGTAGTAATCTCATATCAAAACTAGTTTTATTTATTGCAAACAAATATTTCCAAGTATGGTATTTCTCCCTAATCTAGAAGTATATCCCTTCACCTCATAAAAAAAATATAAACCTTACTAGATTTCAACTTTGAAAGGAAAGATATGTATATATAATATAATTCATTGCACGGCAGAACAGAACCCAGATAAGTAAAACAAAAAAAATTCAATCTTATTTGAAATACCACAACGTACCCTCCCTTTATTTCCAATCAATTTAATTGTCTAAAATAATTCCTTGCATCCTCTAATGATACGGCTCTGGTACTGAAAGGATAAAAAGCAAGGAATATATAGCCTAAACTTTAAACCTTAAAATGATACAATCAAACAACTACATCAACTCACAACCAGTTAAAACTAGAATGTCCTTTCCTTTATATATATCTCCAATCAATGCTTTATCTTTTTACTCACAAAACATGGGAAAAACTTTGTAATTCATTCATTCATTCATTATAAAACTTATCTTAAATCTACACTGCTGCTAATCCAAAATATAATCTATATATATGTAAAATAGCAATAATAAATCATAATCATAATCATACCTTAGTGGAAACCCCTCAAAGCATTATCCCTTAATAATGAAATCTAAACTTTATATTTCAAAACTTATGGAATTCTCTCACAGTAAAAACTTACCAACACTCTCCTTTAAACAATGTAAAATTTCCAATTGATAATTTAAAAAATTAGATTGATTATCTTGATGATTGACTAATGATACTAAATTGGTTAATAAACTATTAATATTAATTAATTTCATGATTATTGAATTATATCTCGTGTATATAACATCAATCTTTTCAAACTTCTCATCTATCATCTTCCTAGCAATACTATTATCATTATTATTATTATTATTATTATTATTATCAATCATCATTAATTTCTCTTGTCTTAATTTCGGTAGTATGACTTCAATTATAAGTTCTTCATAATTATTCACAACTTGTAATAATTCATTATTTCGAGTTTGTTTCAGTTTCACAAGTTGGAAAAGATATTGATTATCTCGAATCAATTGATTGATTCTTGATTTATTAGTCTGAGGTGGATTAATTTGTTCTTCTTCACTAGTAGGTAGTTTATATTTCTTAGTCAAGAGATATCGTAATGTATCTACTTCGACTTCACTTTCATCCTTGGTATTCTGGTCAACTCCATCTTGTTCATCACTATCTTCCTCTTCCAGTTCCTTATCTTCTTCTTCTTCATCATCTTCATCTTCATCATCGTTATCTTCTTTCTTTTGGTCAACCTTCTCCACTTTCACTCCTTCTCGCTCATCACCAACAACAGAAGGAATCTTCAACTTATGATCAATAACATCCCCCAATTGACTCAATATCCGTTCATTCTCTCGGATCTGAATATACAACTGTCGTGCCAATTCAACCAATGGTTCAATATTCTCAGTTTTCAATAGAAAGTAATTAGGTGTTGATGTGATTATATTATTATTATTACCATTGTTACCACTGATAGCATTGGTGAGTCCCATAGAGACATTATTGTTGGATGTAGTTATACTCCCATTATTCCCCGATAGATCTGTCATGACGGGCTTGTGGTGTGTATGCTAATGTTATGATTATATTGGTTTGATATCGTTTTGATCTCAGATTTTAAAATTATTCTCAGTAATTGGAAAAATTTATATTTGTAGAAAAAAATAAATAAGAACTAAAAAACTAAAAAGAGCTTTGCCATAATTAAATTATATATATATAAAGGGTATAATGTGTAAATAAGATGAAGTAGTAGTAGAAATGATGGTACAAGAAGTAGAATATTAATAAATATTAACTTGTAGAAATACTTAAGTATTCATCAATCTTGGATTTCATGATGAAAATCATATTTCTTTCTTTCTCCTTTGTAGTTTGTGCTTTTAAGTTTTCTTTTTGGGTATTATATCTCCCTCTAGTACTATAATGTTTCATTTTTAAATATATCACCTTGGTAGAAGGATAGGATGTATACTTTATCATCTTGATAATTGTTGTTGTAATTGAGCCGATTTTCGTTCTTGTTTCCCCTTTTTCATAACTTGTTTCAACCCAACACTATCCAATGGATCCAACAATTCAAATGAACAAAGTAATTCTTCACTCACACTCATGACAGCACCCCAATTATCAAACTCTCCACAATAATTAGGAGCCGAGAAAACAGTTACCAAAGTCCTATCGTTAAAGAATTCATATCCATCTTCAACCACCATATGAGCTCGACATACTAAATCAAATGAAAATTTAGATAGAAATTTATTAATAGCAACTTTCGAAAATACATATGAGACTCCTCGTTCATTATCTTCCCATTCATTAAATGTATCTGCCGGATCGGACCAAAGTAAATCATTCAATAATCCATAATCGGGAACATCAGTAGGACGAGCTATATTTCTAATTTCATCCATTGAATGCAAAACAGGCGATAATCCACCATGAACACAAAAGATCTTGCCTGCCACAATGGCGGCTATAGGTAATGTATTGAAAGTATCAATGAATAATTTCCATGTTTTGATATTACATCTTCGTTTACATTCATCATAAAATCCATACACACGAGTCACATTAGCACATTCATGATTTCCTCTTAATAAGAAGAAATTCTCAGGATATTTGATTTTATAACATAATAATAATAAAATGGTTTCAAGTGATTGTTTACCTCTATCAACATAATCTCCCAAGAATAAATAATTCGTCAGGGGTGGGAATCCACATTTGGTAAATATTCGAATCAAATCTCCATATTGACCATGGACATCACCAACAACTTTCACAGGTGGTGATAATTCCAATAATGATGGTTGACTCAAGAAGATTTCACGGGCGGTTGAACAAATCAATTGAATTTCATTGTTTTTAAGACATACATTTTTGGTTCGTTTACCACTATAACCTGCGTCCAATAATCTTTGGATTAAATCTTCAATATCTATGCTGTTATTGCTGCCATTGTTATTGGAAAATGACGTGCTGGTGGTTGATTTGGATAATAAATTATTACTTATACTTGTACTTTTACTTAGACCATTATTCTCATAATTAAGATTGTTATCATTATTAGTGTTGTCATTATTATTATTGTTGTTGTTGTTATTATTGCCATTACTGTTAATATTGTTTGTGCTATTGTTGTTACTTATATTTGAATTTGTTCTTGAAATTATAGTAGGTATATCTAGATTATCCCGACTTCCATTATTTATAGTTAATGATTCAAGATTAGAATCTAAATTATCAACATCACTACTAATACTATTATTACCTTGACTTTGAATACTTTTAGAATCATCATCACCCAAAATAACACTATTTCTAGCTGAAGATGGCGATAAATTGGTGATTTGAGGGGATATGGCGTTGGAAATGACGGAATGATTGGTTGATGTTCTAGATATGGCATTGTTATGGATGGAAATTGGAGAGTCGACATTTTCATTAGTATATCTTCTCATTAATATTGGATCTTTGGGTTCCACTTGTATCATGGAAGGAGGTAATGTGATATTTGAAGATGATAAATTATTATGACTATTATTGAGTATTGTACTGCTATTACTATTATTATTATTATTATTATTATTATTATTATTATTATTATTGATGGAACTGTTCGGTATATTGTTTATATCGCCCAATGAATTCTTTCTGGATAAGATCTTGGGGGATTTGGGACCTAACTTTGGTGATCCACTGACACTGTTTGACCCACCACCATCTTCCTTTTGTAAGGATATTCTGGATCGGACCGATCTTGACGATTTGGCGGACCCCGCTGTGTCTGTTCTTGTTAACGGGGTACCTGGCCTAGAATTATTGTTACCCATGTTGATAAATGACTATGCTTGTGATGTGTAGAATGGAGTAACAAGTTAAAAATGGTGAGATAACAATGATAAAATGACAATGGCAATGAAATTGGAAATTGCGACTAGGGCGGATTTTAGAGTGATGGAAAGAATGAATTAATGAATTAATTTGGATTCAAATGCAACGGATGTCTAAGGAAAGGGGTTGATATATAAATAGATTTAATAGATTGATTCTAAAGGTTGCAATTTATAACAAAACGTATTGGTTTTTGTAGATTGATTGATTGATTGATAATAGACGAAAGAAATTCTTACAAACGATGGGGATTCTTTGGAGTGGGATAGCGAATAGAAAGTTTTGAATGCAAGTGTAGTTAAGTAGTCAATGCTTCAGTAAGACTGGATTATATGGGACAATGACGGTTGAATAATAGATTGATAAGTAGTTGACCTTTTGGGAACAGTAAGGATTAATTTTAACCTTTGGTTTTGATTGATAATATATGAATGGCCCCAGCCCTTTACCAAAAGAATTTTGAGGTCTTTCGTTTTTTCTGTCGTTTGTTGAAAAGAACTTTTTTTCTTTACATAAAGATGTCGTATAGTTAAATGTCGTGTTATATTCCGACATTTTATCTTTTATCCAGCATAGAAAACATAGATAGATAACATATTTTATATCTATTTGGATTTACCAATATATAAAATGGATTTGCTATTACTATATTTCTTAAAAATGATAGTTAGTATACACTTTTAGATATTATGATGTATCTTCTTTATAAAAGCTACTAGGGTATCGATTTTGGTTTAAAATTGTGAGAAATATTAAAGATTTTATACTTTGAACTAGTCATCGAAGACTTTACAAAAGTATTATAAAAATAATCGTTCATGATGACGTAGATTTACCATTCATACGGTAGTTATGCTCACAACAACATCTATATCTGAGTCAACTAAGTAAGATGGAAGTTGAAAAGAATTGTTAAAAGATATATGATGACGCACATACTTAAGCCTTATTTAAAACGGGTTTACTTATCTATCAAAATATACATTTTATACGACAGCAGTACTATTGCTTCTACAACTATCACAACAACAGAGTACAACAATATAAGCATAAATAACCTTTTGAAAATGGAGAATGGAGAGGAGATAATAAATAATATGTGACATACAGCGACAATGGAATCGTGGATTACATAAGCCATTGAATACATCAGAAGATTATGCCCATACACTGGAATGGCATTCAAAGGAAATTTCACACTTATTAAAGCAGAGTTTCAGGGAGGGAACTGAAATCAGCACACACTTAACTTAACTTAACTTAACTTCCACAGTACATTTCTTGCTTGCCACGGATCTAACCTATTCTTGAACTGTCTAATGAAGTAATACATTTGATTTAACAGCATCAAACAACTTTAACGCGGTTAGTCATGGTCTTACTTATGATGCGTATATGTATACTTTTATATAAACTACTAGAATATGATCTAAATGTAAACAGTCATTAGATTTGTTTATATATATCCGCTGTTTATTTCTTCATTAGTATTTACTCCATACCTTTTACTTTTAGATATTCCAGATTAGGATCTATTGAGCGGTTGGCGTATACCGAACATTATATTGTATCCCATCTGTAACCGCCATTTGTTATTTCCCAAATAGGAAGGCGGTGAGCGCATTCAAAATAATTGAAACCTCTGAAACCAGAATGTCGTCGTTTACAATTATATAGATTAATTCTTCAAAAGGTTCTTTAATTGGGAAACTTTTTTGATAAGGAATTATCCTACTCGGGTCAAAATGACCAAATTATCCTTTAACAGTTATATCCATAATAAACTCATCTTTGAAGACTTTCTAAACAGTAAGTTACCATACTTAATCATAAACATATTTTATGAAGAAACTTCTTATTTATGATAGGATACCATGAATGGTTGGTCATCTCTTTGCAAAGATAGTTTAGTACTGCAAGATCCTGTTCAATAGACCGCGTAACTTTGAATGACTAACCGCGACGACATTTGAAAGAACTTTCTCGAAGAAGTGACGACATTTTTATATAAGAGGTGTATTTTTCTCTAAATTGTTAAATGACCCGATATCAAAAAGTTACGATTAGAATCCAAATTCAAATATAAATTTGATGGAATTCCTCCTTTAGATTTGATTTCTTATTTAGTTTTACGTCTTCTTATTCTCCTTTCTTTTCCCTTTCCTTCTTCTTCTTCTTCCTTTTCCTTTTCCTTTTTTTGTTCTTCAACTTATTAATCCAATTAGTTAATATAGCCAAATATTTATCACTCACAGATGAATAGTAATGTTTGCCCTCATTTCAGAAGATTTCCATGAATCAAACCAGAAGGGGAAACCACGACTGCCTAGGTCTCAGGGGGTTACTTTAAACTCAAATCTTAACAACTTTCAACCATCTTTCCTTGGATCAACTACTTCATCATCATCATCATCGTCCACTCCAAGGTCTTTCACCCCATTATCATCAACAACTACCAATTTGAGTTTAAGTTTATCTGATAACCTAGTTATCTCCAATGCTAATGACAATCTTACTAATAGTGGTACTAAGGTCACTGGTGGTTCGGGTGTTCTGTCGAATGCTAAACCATTAAGCCTTACTAGTTCTATTGATAATTTTGACATTGGTAATGGTAACCTCCTGAGACTGACAGCTACTTCAAGATCTCACTCCCTTCTGATTCAATCGAATACTACTACTTCTACTACTTCTACTACTACTGCTACTATAAATAATAAAATCTTAGAAAAGAACAATCAATTCACAAAATCCCATTCAACCATCACTAACAATAGTTATACTGTTGAGAAAAGAAGAAATACTGATTCCTCAATTTCAACCACTACTTCTCCTATTGAATCCTTAGTTTCATCCTTTTCAATTCCAAGCAACTTGAATATTTCAATTGAAAAGGCTACTGTTAAAGACTATAGAAGAGTTGCCAAAACTTTAGTTATTGCCTTCGAAGATGATCCATTTATGAATTATATTTTGAATACTACCAATATTACCAAGGAAAACTCGTCCAAACCTGTCTACAAAAAGAAAAAGTTGGATTTGATGCAAGCTTATTTCGAATATGATGCTTATGAATGTGTTGCTTTAGGTGGTTCAATCTTAATCATTAAAGATAATAACTTTGAACAATCTTTAGATGACTTAGGTGTCAAAAAGGACAAGTTCCCTTATCTTGGTTGTGCACTTTGGAATCAAATCTATGGTTCGAATGTTGACTCTTCAGGTTCTTCATCTTCAGGTTCTGACGAAGAAGATGATGACTATTTTGAACCAGGTTCTTTAACTTTTAGAGATAATTTTCATCCTTCTTATTTGAAATTTAATTTCAGAACTATTTTAGGTCATTGTAGATCAAAGATCTTGAAGGATAAATTACCTTTCTTGTATAAGGTTAGAAAGGATGTTTTAATCAAGCAATTAATTAAAACTCAATCTATCAATCAAAACAATTCAATGGATATTTGGTACTTGAATGATATTGCAACTTTACCATCAATGAGAGGTAAAGGTTTAGGGAAATTGCTTATTGAATATTCTTTAAACAAGTTTGCCTCTGACAATGCAAATTCATTTGCTTATTTAGAAAGTTCAAATCCTGCCAACAGAAAGTTTTATACTAAATTGGGATTCAAAGTCATGACTAGTTTTTCAATCAAGTATAATAAGATCGTTGATTCCAATAAAGTCACTCAATCTGATCCAAAGAATGAAGCTATCAATATGGACTCAATGGTTTACTTCCCAAAGGTTGCTGTCTCTCCTTCTACCTAAGATACTCGGTTTTATGGGTCTCTTTTCTTATTTTATTATTTTCCCCTTTTCATCTAAAATCAAAAAAAAATTCATAGATTAATCGTTCACTTCACTGTTGCCAATGATTAATTTCTTTACTTTTCACCATTCTTCATCTTAATCAATAATATTTTGCCATTTTTCGTTTCAACTTCTTTAGATCCATACTTATATAGAACTAATAAATTGATAGTTATTGATTAAAAACAGTATTCTGTAGGCGAAGCTAGATTTTCCTTGTTGGAGCGTCTTTTTCTCCAAAACTGGTTGATGGGTATTGCAACGTTGACCCGTGGTTGAGGGAGAGTTGGAACTTCTGCATGGCTATGATCCGTGCTAAGGCAAGATTCACCTGGAGAAAATTTTGGAAATTCCATTCAGGCTTTTTCCTCTTCTGGGGATATTTCAGCACCTCTTGAATTTTCCGTTCCTCAACTAAGTCCATTTTATTCATCTAATTTTCATGAATGAAGCTTCTCGCCTGTGACCATTTCTTGACTAGGACTTTAATTGGATCTGGAGATTCGGCCAATCTAGTTTATTCTTGGGATTCAGCAGATACCTAGTCCGTTCTGTATGCATTGTTTATTGACGGTTGCTTGATTTTTTTCTTTCAATACAGTAAAGTATCCCGCTTAGCAATTTCATGAATCACCTTCACTGTCTGGAAGTTAAGTCACGATGTCATCTCCTATAACAAGGTGTGATATTATGACAGTTGACGATTAAAATTAATCTTGATTTTAATCGTCAACCAAGACTTCCAATCCAGTGGCAACAAACCTAAAATGCAAGATGGGGGAAATTCCTGCAAATACTGTAACTAAAGCAACTACCAGGAACTTATTTGAAATCTTCTCCGGAAAATATGACTATTATCTTTTTTTGCAGCAACGTGGAGTATTTCTTCGGATATTTTTGGAGTTAAAAGTTGGAGCTGGGAATTTTTTCGTTCCCCTTCTCCAAGTCTTTTTGGATCAGTAGCTGCAAACCTAAAATATATTAGTTGCTATCCTATAATGCACTAGTCATTATCCTATAATTGGTTAGTTGTTATCCTATGTTTGGTTAGTTTTCCTATAATTGGTTATTCATTCAACCTTTATTGTGTTAGTTATCGTCCTATAATGCATGAAATCATAGTTTGAGCTAAATGTATGTTAAAGTTCTATGATATAATCTGCATCCGTATCTCTTCTGGTTCTTTCTCCACAAGCTACTTAGCCATAAATGGCTATGGATTTAATATGATTGACTTTGTGAGATAATTTGGAATAGTTATCTGTGTCCTTTTGAACAGCTTCGTGGTTCCTTGAACCCAAACTTTGTTTTTGATAATTCTTCCTGAAAATTCTTGTTTTACGATTAACAGCAAACCTATAACATGTAAGACATCATTAAATATTTCCTTTTACCTATGGTTAGTTATTATCCTAAATTTTGGGTTGCATATCAAAAGCTGTAGTCGCTAGCTATAGGATATGACAGTTTAATGAGCCAGCCAAGCCAAAATATACCGTGATTTCAACAACAGCTGGAGTGCAAAAAACTTTAGTTTATGGAGAAGTGGTGATGGTGGTACTAACTTTGTGCAGTAAATATTGTATCTGCTGGATGATATAATTGATGATTGGCTTATATGTAGATTCATCAGGTTATGAGGTTGTAGCCTCATATGTGGTGATTGTCTTTTCTGGAACTGGTCGAATCCCAAGTGAAAATGGATAAATTCACCATTTTTAGAGCAGAGTGTAGAATAGCTAAAAAGTAAGTAATCAAGTAATGAAAAGTAAACTGAATTGTTTACTTTGATGTGGATAAACATGTAATGATACATACCAACGTAGGAGACAATATCAAATTCCAAATTCCTTATAAGAATAATGTCCATCCAGTAAATCTTTCATAAGCTAAGCTCCCCAAATTGCAGCTTCCGAACCTCTTCCAGAGACCAAACTTCCAGCTAACGCAGCCTCAAGCCCATTAGTGTTGAGGGTTTTTGTCGACTAGCAGAACTAGTCAGACGTAAATGTCACAAGGAGCATCCAGTATCAACAGCACCAACTTCGGCGGCTAATGCCGAACCTGAAAATCCCAATAGTCTCTCCACTATTGAAATGAGAATAACTTACAATAAGAGTCACTTCGGTTCCCCAACCTCAGTTCCTCAAGTTGACCGCAATCGGCGAAGACAGGCAATTAACCTATGAAGTGGTGTGGCAGTGGCCCCCAACTGAGCCGGACTGGTAGCTTTCGGAAAGACCATCCTTGGAGGAATTAACCTTCTCTGCTGAACTATAATCAGGAAGTTAGTATAATCAGACATACCTAGATATAACTATAACTTATGGGTTGTGTTATTTGTGTTGATTGTCATTATTCGTTAAAAAAGGATTGTTATATGATTTTGAGGGCTCTATTTTTTCATTTTTTGGTGATACTTTTAGATGCAAATTTAACCAGCCAAAAAAAAACTAACTTTTTCAGGACACTACAGGACTATGGGAATAATTATAATAGAAAACGTATAAATAATTATGAAATATATATATACAGCAATAATTAGTTCCAAAAACAAGATGCACTTGTTTTACTTTTTGTAATATTTTTGGCCAACCGATGCAATCCTTCAACAACAGCAATATATCGTTTTGCTGAACCTGTGACAATACACGGAGATAATCCAAAGGGTAGTTAGAGAGAGATGTACAGGCAAAACCCCATACCTAACTGCTTACCATATATCATAAATCCATGCGTTAGTGAAATTAATCACCCTCCGCTTGGGTAGAGCTTTGGGCAAAAAGAACATTAAAACTCAATACTTCTGGAATTTTGAAATCACACAAAATTAGCCTGGAAATAATGGAAGACTAATTATACTTTAAATGATCCTTTGAGTAATTCATTAGATATCTCGAGGAGATACCTTAATAATTATGACCTTTTGATTTAGCAGCGCTAACATAAAAACCAAAGACCAATTGTTTGGAAGATAAACAAACTTATAAAATTTGAATCAGTATACCTCCTAGTAAAGTTCGAGGATAGGGCCCAAATCCCCTTAATGTTACCCCTTGAGGACTACTTATTTTCTTAACCTTCGATAATCCTTAATAAATGATATAAAATATATGCTCTAAGAATTAGATTAGTACTCTGGATTTTGATATATTTTTGAGAACAATTTAGGGTGATTGGATAGGAATAAAATAGCCAAAATTTCCCGTGTGGTTATTCAGTTTCATTCTCTTCCTTTTTCTCCTATAGTATATTGACATAGGATCTATACTTCTCTTCCCTTTAGAGAGAGTCTGTTTAACATTATTTGTCAAACTGAAAGGAATGTAAACCCATTTCCTGTAAGGAACAACATAAATTAGCAGCTGTATGTAAGGAAATATTTGATGTGTTATAAATACTTTCATGAAAGTTAAAATAAACCGGACATAAACAAACAATGTCAAAAGGGGTCTGGTTAAACGGTATGCAAGCTTGTAAGGAAATATTTCTTTATGCAGCAGGAATTCATTAACTTGAATTAAACCAAAATAATTGATGGTCAGTCTGATCGTCGTCATTTTAAAAGCAGCAGTAATCATGACTGAAGGACTATTGGAATTTGTTAACTCCCTGTTAATAAAAGAGCATAACATGCAGCACCTCAAAAGACTTTAAATTTATTGAAGGTAGACTTTAGATTGCAAGAGATCGATATTGATCAATTACCAGTTGCTATTATTCTGATTGCAATTGATTGGAGCGGTAGCTTGCTCTTGGGTGAAAATTCAGTGGTGATTGTTAATCCAATTATAACAACGTTCAACAAGACCAGGACCTTTATGTATTGGTTGATTCGTTTGAATTTGGAATAATGGCCCTTTCCAACTAACAAGAATAGATTAAAGTGAACAGATGTTCGTAGTAGAAATGGTATCCAAAAGGCAAGGAATTCACCTTGAACATAGATCAATTGAATTATATTGACCAATGTTATATCGTATGATATAAATATATCAGCACCAATCCAATTGACTGATTGACAATGGATGAAGAGAGTAAAAGAAACTTATAGCGGTTAAAGGATTCCAAATTTAATTTCGCAGTTTAAAAATATTCAAAAACTTTTCAGGAGGAGGAGGAGGAAAATGAAAAAAAACATCATGGAATCTTTATCATTTAAAAGTAATTGAATCACTGATACACTTCAAGCTTCTATGCTCAGGAATAGTATAAAATACTGTCATAAGGTCACTCACAGTGTGGTGATACCGACCAGGTGGTTTTCAAATTCATCATTGCGATTCCTTGAAAGCAATCAACAAGATTCCGATCCTATACTTCCACCTATTGATGAAAATGGCTTATACTATGGGAAATTCACAAAGGAAGAATATAAGAATGCCAGTCAGGTAGTAAAACAACAAATTGAAAAACTAGAGGGAGAAATCAAAGGAGATTTCAATATTAGAGAGAATTTAGGTAAAGTTCCTCAATTTCCTCAACGTGATGAACAAGGTTCAACTAAAATCAATAATCTAACTGATTTATTTGTACAAACTATAAAGACTACCGGGCCAATTTCATTATCAGCCTATATGCGTCAATGCTTAACTCATCCTGATTTTGGATATTATACTACTAGAAATCCATTAGATTTCAATCTGGGTGATTTCATAACATCTCCAGAAATATCATCAATGTTTGGAGAAATGATTGGAATTTGGTTATTCACAGTATGGCAACAACAAAACCATCCTCCATCAATCAAATTAATTGAATTTGGGCCAGGAAAAGGAACTTTGGCTCATGATGTTCTTAAATCATTTAACCTTTTTTCTAAAAAGGCTGGAAGGCCTGTTGATATAGAAATTAATTTAATTGAAGCTTCTCATGTCTTAAGACAAGAACAATGGGAATTATTATGTAATGAAGATTCTAAATTTGAAACCACTGAAGAAGGATTTAATACTTCAACTTCGAAGTGGGGTAATCATATAAAATGGTTGGATACTGAAAAGGATATTGAAAATGATGAGAATGTTGCCAATTATATTATAGCTCATGAATTCTTTGATGCTTTACCAATAAAAGGTTTTCAAAAGAATGAAAGTGGATGGCGTGAATTAATTGTTGAGCATTCCTCTTCTGTCATTAATACTCAACCTAAATTGCCATCGAATGATGATAATGATATCAAAAGTGCTGACACTGAATTATTAAATACTGAATTCCATCTTACCCTATCACCTAAAGAAACTCCCTCTTCAATGATTCCCAAGTTAAGTTCAAGATATAAGGACTTGCCAATAGGTTCTAGAATTGAAATATGTACAGATGCTGAATTATATATTATGAAAATGATTCAATTGTTAAATAATTCAAAACAATGGGGATCAGTCTTGATCATAGATTATGGTGTTGTTGATAAAATTCCAGAAAATTCATTGAGAGGAATATATAAGCATAAGTTTGTGTCGCCATTTTTAAAACCAGGTGAAGTGGATTTATCAATTGATGTTGATTTTTCAAATTTGACTTTATTAAGTGCAAATTCAAAATTCTGTCAATCCTTTGGTCCAGTAGAACAAGGGGATTGGTTGCATACATTAGGCATAGGGCACAGGGTGGACAGTCTTATCAAAAAGAATCAACATGACCCAACCAAACAAGATAAAGTTTATAATAGTTACAGAAGATTAACTGATAAAGATGAAAAATCAATGGGGAAAGTATACAAATTTTTATCTCTTATGCCTTTGAATTCACAGGCTCCAGTTGGATTTGATGTTAATGTATAAAGTAAAAGACCATATATAGAAAATCCTTGTAAATACAAGAAATAAATATTTCATTAAGAACTTCTTTTTTAACTTCAAAAGAATAAATTGCAAAACGAAAAGTTAAAAAAAAGAACTCCGATACCGGGAGTCGAACCCGGGTCTGCTCGGTGAAAGCGAACCGTGCTAGCCGTTACACTATATCGGAAGATTTCTTTCAAAAAAATGTCACTGGTTAAATATAAAACTTTTCCAACACGTGATTTTTCGTCACGTGACATTTAAGAATTTAGAATGTCAATTATATTTTAATCTTATGAATAAACATATAAATATTATTGTATTAATGTAAATGAACAGGTGTTTAAGATGTGCTGCGTAAATCTGGATCTAATTTATTCTTGTGCAGTGCTTTGTAAAGTGAAATTGGAAATTTGACCTACTTCAGATACTGGTTAAAAACGACAAAAAAAAGGGATTAATTGTGATTAATGATAAATAACATCAATTATTCGATCATATTGTATAAATATATATTCATAAACTCTAGTGAAAACTTTGTACTTTATACTGTTTATTTATCAAAAGTTTTTAAAATTGTTTAAAATTTTCGCAACCTATTATCAAAAAAATCATTTTACTTCTTGGTCTATATTACCTAAAAACTAATTAACACTTTCAACCCAATGCCATCTATCTATACCTTCCAAACCTTTTCCATCGTAACTGTATTCAGCATAGCAAAGACAATAATGTTGTAAAAGAAGTCTTATTTCTTCTACTTCATCTATAAGTTCAATATGATTAATCCTATAAATTTCTTGAACATCGACCCAAGATTCTTTTGATTTCTCCTTATTTATACTATAACCTGCAATTTCACTCAAATCAGTTAATCTACACCTTTGAAATCCACATAATTCTTTTAAGAACGTTGACTTGGCCTTTAAATTAGGAAATTCATTAAATGTCATTAAATTTATACCTCGTTCTGCTAAATTTTTAGCCATTGTAATACCAAATGAATCATTTAATGACATTGGTTCATAAATATAAAATGAAACATATCTTTGACATAAACTTTTCCAGAATTTTATTACTTTAACATTTTCTTCAGGATTCATATAACATAAAACACATTCACTTAATACTAAAGTTGGTACATTGATATCAAAAGATTGAAGTTGTTCTTGAAATTCAATTCCACCATCCTTTAAATCACGCAAATCATAAGATATAAGATGATATCGATCAGAATTCAATGTTGGAGAAAATAATTCAAATTCAGTTTTATTGGAAACATTTGATTCACTCCCGGTATAATCAATTATTCTTTTTAATTCTTCTGTTTGTAATATAGCCAATTTTTTTATTTTAGCTGATTCTGGGAAATCAATTTCATAATATTTAACTTGTTGCGGATATTTATCTAATATTCGGAATGCTCTTGTATCAGATCCTCCACCAAGTGAAACTATTTGACATGTTTTAAATTCTTTAATAAATTGATCCACTACCAAATCAATGGCTTTAGTTCGAAAGTATGTACCTCTATTTATTAAGGGGAACTTTCGATCACTGAATGATGACCTTAGTAATCTATCTGAGGAAAGCCCACTATAACCTTGACAATATTGTAAATATTTTTGATAAGATGCAACCAATGAATTGATATAAGGATCTGGAGGAGCAAAATAAGATAGTCTATTAGCACTACTTCGACAACTCAATGCGTCTATGTCCGTGGATCGGATTATCTTATCCTTTTTCTCTTGCGGTGATAGCATAGTAGCTGTTGGAGTGGGAGGTGAATCTGTTGGTGAATTGTGTGTGAATAAAAGACCAATTGATAATACTCTTTTATACATATGAAATTTTGGTGTCGTTTTCTTTTTTAGGTACGGTTCATTTTTTTTTTTGTTTGCATGGGCCATATTTTTATTTTATTTTATACAGATATATATTTACAGAGTTTAAATCTTCTTTACAATTACCCACCAATTATCCTTTTCATAACCGGATTCAACAATTGTACATTGTCCAGTCTTAAGAGCATTGTCTACCAACTCACCTTTCTTATACAAATGATAATACCTATACTTGGTTTGTTCTTCCTCCTTTAATACTTCCTTTGATTCTTCTTCAGTAGAAAGTGATTTATCTTCCACCTTATCTTCTTCTTCTTTTCCTAGCTCTAATAATGTACTTCCTTCTTGTTGTAGTTTACGGTTGTTATCATTCTTAACTCTTCTCCTAGGTTGTTTTGGTTTCTTTTCTTGCTTCTTAGGTAGAACCCAAGGAATCAAAATATCTTGATTATCACCTTCTTTATAACCTCGTCTAGAACTTTCTTGTTCAAGGGCCCAACAATAAATCAATAATTCTCCTCCTATTTTCAATTTAGAAACAATATGAGAGATAGCTTCTATTCTTCTTTCTTCAGTTGAAAAATGATGAATTACAGCTATTGAAATAGCAAAATCAAGTGAATTTTCAGGATGAGGTAAATTTAATCCATCAGCTACTCCAACATTATATTTATTATTTGAAATTTCTTGACCACATTTAATTAAACCATCAGATCTATCAGTTCCTATTATAAATAACTTTTCATTAACTCCTAAATATTTACCATTCCCACATCCAACATCTATACCAACTGAATAATCATCTCTTGATTTAAGGAATTTTTCAACTATTGGCCAAGGTTTATAACGTGTTTGAGAAAAATGAGACGCTATTTCATTGTAGACAGTATGCACATAGTCTTCTTCTTGATTCTTGGGATCTAAACCCTGAGATATGGGTACTGAAGGAACTGCAGACATTGTTTGTTCTATATATACACTTGGTTTGAATATATAGAAGAGATTTGAGATGATTTTAAGTAATAAATTTTTTTAGTATGCGAAAATTCACTATCAACTTGGAATTGAATTGTTAAGGGTAAGTAAACAACTAACTAGAATGAAATTATGGGATTCCTAGATAACAAGCATATTGTATATGGTATTGTGATAATAGCGTTGACAATCCCACATTTGATAAATATCTTTTTCAAATCATCAAGCATCAATGACTTACAAAAACTAAATGAATTCATAAGAAATGATTTACCAATTACTTTACCAATTAGTATAAGGTTTGGTGATGAAGGTTTCAACTTTCCAGATTTGATAGATGCTGTTCAGATTCAACTAGATAAAGAGTTGGACCGTACTTATCCTAAGAAATTGAAAGTAGAATTGATTGATGAATTGGAATTGTCCAGAATAGATAGGAATCTTACAACATCTCCTGACCAATATATTGTTGAACTTATCCATTCTGAAAAGGACTTTGTGGCTATTGATTCAAAATCTTCAACATGCTTTGTATTCTATTCACTAAATTCAGTTCATAATAATGATTTACCATTTTTCATAACTCAAGGAATAGTACATCATCTTTTAAAGGCTGAGATTTTTACTTTCAAAGGTGGTGAATTTGCTGATCAGTTACTTTTAAATTCAAATTATTTTATTTCTATTACTGTTGAAGTTGAACACTTTAATGTCACACAAGAAGAGATAAAGGGTCGATTAAAGGATTATTTTGGCAAGTATGGAGGTCTTTGGGAGGTTAACTTTGATCTTATTGTCAATCAAACTGATACTGGTGTTGAATCATCTGAAATTGATCATCAAACTAACAAATTGAGAATTCAACTTCATGACAATCGTACTACCAATGGTTCATATTCAGAGTTGATCTACGATGCAGGGGTTACAAAGATTGAAGATGTATTAAATGTCATACAATTGGCAATTGAAGGTCATCTTGGAATACTGAGACATCCCACGAATAATCTTAATATCAGGCTTCAATCAATGAAGCGATTTTCTACTATTCATATACTACTGAAAGTCGTTGACCAATTATTGGAATATGATGATCTAAAGTCTAATAAGTATAATAATATAACAAGTCAAGTCTTTTCATTAACTGACTCGATAGTTTCTTCTAAATTTTCATCGTGGGATGAACTCCTAGCTAGTTCTAGAGAGTCTTACGATACTCTCACATCCTTTTCACTTCTAGTATAGCCTCACGACATGCTAATTTTGGGTTTACAATTAACTCCCTTGGTAATTAGATCTATATATATATGTATACCTACAAAAAATAAAAATTCCTGCATATTGAGACTTTTCCTATATTTTTTTAAAATGTTAGCGGTTAACTAAATAAAATTCATCAATAGGTAATAAATCACAGATAACGTTCAACAACTAGCTATAGCAATGGATAAACCTATCAAACCAGAAAATGATATTATAGAAGAACAAGAAGAGGAATATGAATATGATGATGATGATGATGAAGAAGAAGAAGAAGAATTGAGTGATGTTAGTCTAGATGAAGACGATGAAGAATTGATAGGTCGGGTGTTCTATGGAGATTCCAAAGTATACAATCTGGAAGATTATGATTCTGAATATGACGAAGATGATGCCTATAGTGAAGACTCATCAGATGACCTTGATGACCTATCAGATATAGATGATCCAGAATTGGTACGAAAATATCATTCATTGAAGCTGATGAAGATTGATAAAGATATGAGTGAAGAAGAAAAAAGACAACTATTGTCAAATAATTTCACTAATGATCAACAAGAAAGATTTGAAGCATATAGAAGAATGAGAATCAATAAACCTGGTGTGAAAAAGATTATCAATGGTGTAGTTGGACATTCAATTCCTCATAAGATAGCCATCGTTTTGGCGGGTATATCAAAGCTGGTTTTGGGAGATGTTATAACAAAGGCATTAGAAATTCAAGAAAATGATTATAAAGCTAAACTTATTTTAGATATAGAGGATAAGAAGAAACAAAAGAGAGAAATCTTGAAAAGTTTGGAACGAGGACAAGATATAGAAGTAGATGATAGAAGACTACAATATGAAGGTGATCTAATTAAACCTTTGCAACCACATCATATTCGAGAAGCTTGGAGGATATATAAACAGGAGAATAGTGGATCCTTTAATGCCCAATGGAGGCGACAAGGTGATTCCGATGGTAAATTATTCAGGTAATGGTGTATATCATAATGTTCTATTTATATACTTTTTTTAATTAAGGATAAATATTTATTTTACGAATAGTCTTTAAAATAATTAAGTTTTAAAATGACATCTCTTTTAACTTAAGGCTTATCGATGGCAAAAAAAAAACAAACAACAAACAAAATATCCGTTTAATTCCGCACACGTTTAAAAAAATTTGACCTTCATTTACGTATAATTGTTTATACATATATTTATTTGCTTCACAAACCATCTACAATGTCTGATGAAAGTAAGAAGAGGAAGAGGATTGCATTGAGTTGTGATAATTGTCGGAAAAAGAAGACAAAGTGTGATCGGGATTTACCTTGTTCAAATTGTGTCAAATTAAGTATTTCACATACTTGTAATTATAGCTCCCCACATCATGTTAATCATAACAAACCTAATGAATTTCAAATTCCAAGTAATACAGGTATCCAAAAGGAATTAAGTTATCTTAAATATAGACTACGGGAATTAGAATCATCTGTTTCCACTAATACTAGTGGGTTTTCAATCGAACCATTTGAAGGTGATGCTCTGATCAAAGATGGTGGATTATTCTTGGATGGGAACAAAGCAATAATGGATAAAAATAAAGATTTATTAATTGGTGTATTACCTTGTCGAAAAGAAGAACCTACAATTAACCTTCATTTCATAGATGATTCCGTAGAAGGACGGATTTCTAAACCAATTTTACCATTTGTATTTTTACTGAAGAGAGATCCAGGTGTTAAATTATTTTGGGTTATTGATTCACTGCAAAGATTTGGGGATTATTCTTTCAAGGACTTATTTTTCAATAGAACAACAAATGAAAAGAAGTTTGCCGGACTTATCGAGAAGACCAAAAAGAAATTCGGTGATGAATATGTAAAGCAACAAGATGAAGGATATTCTTTGAAAGAGGTTAAAGATAGTATATCAAAGTATGGATTGAAGACAGGACTAACCTTTGCACAGGAGGATTTGACTAATTTAAGCTTGAATCAAAGGATAATTGCCCTTATTCCGGATCAAAGGATAATATCCAAATTTTTGAATGCTTTTTTCGAATATTTATATCCATTTTTTCCTATTTTAGACGAAATGTCTTTCAGAGGTGAGTTGGCCAGGATTATTGGTGCTTCAGATGGTATCAGTGGAAAGGTAACTATACTTAGAATTGAAAAGAAATCTGATTATTCTATTTTGGCAAGTTTTTTCTTTGTTCTTAGATTATCCTTCTTACTATGGTTTACAAATGATGCCGATTCAAACTATCAATGGTCAGCTGATAAATCAGCTTCAATTTCAAGAGAAAGAGAACTTATAATGCAACTGGCTGTTTCAGTGGATGTCATTAGTGTTGCGGAGGAATGTATCAGAATGTTTTCATTGACACGAATTCAAGAACTTCCCCTTTTACAAGCGTTAATCTTTTCAAGAATCTATAAGAAATATGCCCCAGAAGCTGGAGATAATTTTATTGGCCCAGAGACTCAAGCTTTCGATGGGCTCATTATTCAAACTGCAATTGCTTTACGACTTAATAGGGATCCCGATTATTTTATTGATTCACGAGCAAGTGATAAAATGAGCAATTTGAAGCGGAAAATTTGGCATTACTTAGTGGCTTTAGATACTGAGGATACATTTTTATTTGGTACCACCTTAAATACTGATTCCAATGTTAACTATGACACGAAACTACCACATTATAGAGAAGGGGCCTCCAGTATTGTTGATACGGAATTGGAAAAGGATGTTTCAAAAGCTTTCATTCTATTTAGGCCCATAATCAGTACTATGGCTGGTTTAGCGAAAACTGTTAGCAATATAAAGGCAAAAATCAAATTCTCCGAACTTTTGGAAGAATTACTGGATTTAGAAGTTTTATGTGCAAGGATATTTGGACGATTCAAAAATATAATACAAGATGATATGTTGATATCCGAATCATTCAAAATCAAGCAAATGTACTACTATTTACATATGAAAGTCTTTTTGGCGCACATGTACTTCTTTTGTCATCTATACTATGGAGATTTAGGTGAAAGGGACTTGGAGTTCTTTTATCATAAGAAGGTACTCACCATACTATTTTATGAATTAGGAGATCTACACAAACTGAACGATTATGGAAAAAAATTTGGAAGAGCTTTCACTTTGATTTTAACACCAGTAATTAATCTAGTCAATCATGTTATGTGTATAACAATGGCATCTTTATGTGTTAGATTATCTTCAACTTTAAGGGAAGATCTCACTAATGTCGAGAATTCCAACCCCGAAAACAGTCCTCGAGAGCTTCTACATGATGTTTCGCAATTGGCTCTAAGTATAACAAGACATACCATTCAATCCATGTCTTCGGCATCAGATAGGTACTATTATTGTTGGAAACTTAACAAAGCCCATTTGTATGCAATTAAATTAATGAATGAAGTCCCAATTTATGAAAGTAATACCTCATTAACACAGCGAGCCGTGTTTAAATATACTAAGGAACAGTTACGTGATTTAGAGAGGATTTTAAGGTATTATACAAGTCATGCGAATATTACTCCTGCTACCCAGGGTACTGATTCACCAGCTGATGGTTTAGAATCATTAAGAGTATTTCCAGATGAATCCTTAAGTGCTTTGGAAACTAGAGATTCTAGTTCGGCCGTTAATGATTTCCAACTAGACAACTTCTGGTTACAATTCCGCAGGATTAATGCCGACGAGAGTGAATGTGTACATTCGGAGATGGCTGGACTAGCTAAAGCTAATGGTACGGTTAAATCAAATGATACAACTAGTAATAATGTTGATACTACTCAATTGAATTATGGGAACTTACAGACACAATTTGATTTTCTTGCTGATCCATCAATGTTTGATCTCTTTTCACTCCCCAATAATGACTAGTCTTAATGATTTTAGAATAATTTGAGTCAAATTAAATAAGTTTTATTCAGAAACTAGTTAATAAGTAATTGTATATATTAAAAGAACTTGTGTATATTTCAATCAAGTGAAAGACATATCTACAGAATGCATGTTTTCGTTTTAAGTAAAATATATATTTATATGGTAAGAAATTTGTAGATAGTAAAATTTTTTTTTCTTTTTAAATTTCTATTTGTTTCGGGTTTTCAAATAATAATTTGTACAAGTATAAATACCACTACAAAATGTGTTAATTTCTTACAAACAACAGAAATGTGATAGATCACTTTCTTCGTTTAATATCATTATTCATTCTTTCATTAGTTTAATAATCATGATTAAGAAATATAAATCATCATCATTGTTAGAAGGGGTTGTGGAGTTTTTCAATCAATCCCAAGAAACTTTTATTAAACAATTTACTGGTATTTTTGAAAGATCTTGATAAAGAAGTTGGTCCTTATTGGTCTTTAATAGATTGGAAATTTAATTTAAGAAAATTTAACTCATTTTCAAACTCCAAGACATTTCTTCAGACACTTATCAATAGTAATAAATTCAATCCTATTTATGTTGATGCTGCTTTTGAAGTATTGGCGTCTTATTCAAGAGCATTAGAACTCCTTGCCGAACCAAAATTTTTTATTCATCGTGATGCAATTGATAAGGCATTTCCAAACGTTCATACAAGGATTTCAATTCCCAAAGGATATCAATATTTTACTGATTCATTAGATAATTATTTGTTTTATATATTATGTAAAACAAATTGTCCAATTTATTTATGGGATTATCTTAGAGAAGATAAAAATGTTAGAAGTGCTGAACTTGATGATTTTAGAGCTATTAAAACCGAAGTGAATACCCTCCCCAATCAAATTATTCTTAAACATGCTGATTCATTCTTTCTTTATTCATCTAAAATCAACATTAGAAATTCCTTGAAATCATTACAAGATCAATTACCTTATTTGAATGATTCTAAATTAATAATTGATAAGATTTTATATAATGAAAAGGCTTACTCAAGATTAATACTGATTAACCACAGTGTTACATTAAATTCGGATGGAACTATTCCTCAAAATTCACTTTTTAAACATCATACTACTGTTTTATTAAGTCTTAGAAGAGATGTTCTCAAAGATGATTTTAATAAATTTGATCAAACGGAAATCTTGGAAAAATTATTGAATCAAATTGAATTATAATATGATGGGAAACCGGCTTTAATGCCAATTCTTTCCTCTGAGGAAGGTGTTAATCATAGTCAAGTTCTTTTACTTAGATTAAGACAATACTTTTTCCGTAATCCAAATAAAACTGAACTTTTAGATGACATGGTTAATGAATTCATAAAAGCTTCCAAGAAGAAAATTCAAAAAGTTAATAACAAGATTCTTCAATTTGTTGATGTTTTAAAAGTTTTAAGAGATTATTATTTTAAAGAGAATTTTAGTCAATGTATTGGTGAAGGGATTCTTATTATTTTAGCTCCTCAAAACAAGCATGCCTAAGATTATTATCCATATTCAGGAATGGTTCCTCATCTTTATGAATTAAGTATTTTCCCATTCAAAAAATTATGGAAATATTTAAATATGTTATTTAAATTGAATGGTGGTGACATCAGTTGTTTGGATACTTTGATTGGTCATTATCGAGTTGATGTTTATCGTGATGATTATATGGCCTATCTTAAACGTATTTATAGAACTTCTCATAATGAATTTTCAGCTGATGAAGCAGATGGAGAAAATCTCCCACCCGTTTAATGAATTTTTAGAAGTAGAAGAGAAATTCCAATTCCAATTCTTTTACTGTTCATTGTTGTTTTTTTGTTTACTTATATCCTTTTTTATATATGGTATAGTTATATTATTCATTGTTTTGTTATTATTAAAAACTTTTTAGGTCATGAACCCTTCCCATTTTGTTCAATATTTGCAGTCGTCTCTATCTCTATTTAAGGATCTCAGGGAGTCGTGTGTGATCAGATTTAAAAGGCTTTAGTTTGCAGTCCCTCTCTCCACAAAAACTTTAGATCTCGCATACATTGTTATCTCTCTAGATAAACTTTTACTATAAAGTTAATATACAAAAAACTATTGATAAACAAACCACCAGTCAAATCAGTAAATATGTACATGTATATATATATATATAGGAAGACACACACATATATCTACAAATATGTATTATTATATATATATAAGTGTGTATGTGTGTGTGTGTGTTAAAATAAAAAAGAAAATATTTTTGAAAATCTGAAACATTTAAAAGGAGACTGAATTTTTGCTTTTTGGAAAAATGCGATTGTTATCTATCACAACTTTTCCTTCTTTCTTCTTTAATGGTCAATTTGTATTGATTCCCATCTTTTAACCATTGAAATATCATCTAATCATCATCATCATCATCATGATCAAACAATTCCAATCAAAATCAGAGGCAGAAGCAGCTCAATCTCGTGATGCATGGGTTAATTCAGCTTTTAACTATATACGTCAAGTCATTCAAACTGCAAATCCATCTTGGTCGTTATTAGAATGGAAATTCAATATTAGTCAACATAAATCGTACCGGGCAGCTATTCCTATTTTAAGAGGAATTCTTAATAATCCAAATAATGCTGGTATCTATAGAGGTGCAGCTCAAGATGTATTAAATACTTATTCACATTTATTAGAAAGTGGTGAAATGAATTATGATCTTGCTGATATATTTTTCACCCAGAGTCATCCAAAATATATTATTCCTGATGATATGAAGTACTTTTCAGATCCATTGGATAATTATACTTATTATATTTTATGGTATCATCGTTTTCCAATTTCAATGTGGGATTATATTAGAGAAATTGAACATGTCCAAACACCAGCTATTGAAAAATCAAAAATCAAATTAATGTTATTATCTCATTTGGATCAAGCAATGGCTGAAAACTTGGCCCAACTTATTTCCCCACTATCACAAGCAGCTCTTGTTAGAAAATCAATTAAAAATTTTAGTGAATTATTACCCTTTGTTACTACATTCGAATTCCTTGATAGAATTATTGATAATAGATTAGCCTTCAATAGATTGGTGGTGAGAGTTATTAAAGTCCAATTAGATTCCGATGGAAATATTCCTGAAGATACTTTTGTAGCTGCAAATATGCCAATATTACTTAGTCTTAGAAGAGATCTTTTGAAGGATAAATTCCAAAAGTTTAATAAAACTCAAATTTTAGATGCCTTATTTGATGAGATTGAATTATTTCATGATACTTTATTAGATGAAAGTAATCATGAGACTTTAAGAAAAGATGGGAAGTTTTGATAATGTAAAAATGAAAGTTTTAAATTCTATGGAAGTTCTTAGATCCTCTCGAATTCTTTATGTTGCATTAGTGAAATACTTTAAACGTAATCCAAGGGGAGTTGCTCATTTGGATACTTTGATTGAGGAATCAACAAAATCTTCTAGATTGAAAATTATTGCCATTCAAAAGAAGATTCTTAAGTTTGGAGACGTATTAAAGTTTATAAGAGATTATTACTTTAGGAAAGATCTTAGTAAATGTTCTACTGAATTCCTTCTTGTTCTTCTTTCATCTCCCAAAGCTAAACATGCATATGAGTTTTATCCATTTGCTGGTGATATTTCTGAACTTTACAGATTAAGTGAGAAACCCTGTAAGAAATTATGGAAATATATTAATATTTTATTCAATCTTAATGCTTGTGACATATCAGTTTTAGATACTTTGGTTGGTAAATATGACGCAAAGACTTGTAAGTTCAATTATAAAGCTTATTTAGAAAGTCTTAATGATGAATCCATTACTGAATATTCTACTGATGATGAAAAATATTTTCCACCTAAGAGGTAGGCTTAACAAACCAGGTATATATCTATATCAACCATCAATTATCTCTCTTAATCTTCAGTGTTAAAAGAGTAATTCATATCTTTTTTTATTATCCTTAATTTTTGTCTTTCAGCTTATAAATGTATATAGTTATATATATATATATATATCAATACAAAGTATTTCATTGTTCCGTTGAAGGATTGAAAATGTATACGAAAGGATTTTAGATCACGAAAGTAAGAGCTGGCTGGCAAATCACTTTTCAGTTTTCAATCTATAATTAAATAAGTCTGCAACACGTATTATTTATATTCCTTGATTAATACCAAAATAACCACTAATTAAATCTTTTTTATATTACTTAAAGCAGACAAAATTCCTATAAGTAATATTCTTCAAAATTATGTGCCAATATTATATTATATTTTAATATTCATTATTTGTAATTCCAAATTAAAGAAGAGGATAAAGAAGATATCAAATTATAGCATTCATTTCAAGAAACGGTTAACCAAATAAATGAAGTCATTCTTCGTGAAAGACAAAGTAAAATTGGAGATAAAATGTATACTTTGATTTAAAACATTCAAGCAGGTCGAATCTAATCTTATTCTTCTCTTCTAACCCACCAAAATCCCACGAAGAAGTAAAGGGTTCAGCATATTGCTCCATAATTCAAACAAGTATATCACTGTCTATGGACATAGAATAATTTGACGAATCCAACGTAAAACCAAGACAAATTCTGTCTTCTAACCATTTTCTATACACGAAGATAAAGTGTAGACATTCCACAACGTTGGAATCAAGTTCAATATGGTTAAATTGCACGGAATGGTATTGAAAACGGGATATCTACAGATATCTACAGTGTAAACCTCTGAAATACAACTATTAACCATAAAACACCTTCAAACATATTCCACAACGTTGGAATCAAGTTCAATATGGTTAAATTGCACGGAATGGCATTGAAAACGGGATATCTACAGATATCTACAGTGTAAACCTCTGAAATACAACTATTAACCATAAAACACCTTCAAACATATTCCACAACGTTGGAATCAAGTTCAATATGGTTAAATTGCACGGAATGGCATTGAAAACGGGATATCTACAGATATCTACAGTGTAAACCTCTGAAATACAACTATTAACCATAAAACACCTTCAAACATATTCCACAACGTTGGAATCAAGTTCAATATGGTTAAATTGCACGGAATGGTATTGAAAATGGGATATCTTTACTCAATTACTTAGAAAATACATAAATGAGTTGCAAAACACCTTCAAACATATTCCACAACGTTGGAATCAAGTTCAATATGGTTAAATGAGGGTGAATTTGTATGGAATGGTATTGGATAGGTGATTGTGTTTGTTGGAAGTTGCGGAGCAGTATCGGAATAATTTATATGTTTATCATGTATTTATTTGTGATGTGGTTATAGATCGAAATGGAGGAATTTTACGGAATGTAATTGAAGTAATATATTGAAATGCAGGTGTTAAAGGGAGGGAGGATGGTTTATTAGGTGTTGATATATAGACTAAGTTTAAGAGGGTAGTCATTTTCATACATGCCATGTATCTACATCGATCTTAGAATATAATGGTATACATACTGAAATTGTTATAAACTATTTATTTTCAAGTATCTACAACACTCATTATCTTTCTTTAGGTAAGTTATGGACCACGCTGACCCCTGCGGTGAACATTTCTTCTTATTCTCCAAACGCCACCTATTTTGCTTTTTGCTTCAAAACTAACATAGGGAAGTAATTGGTTCAAGTCATTAGAGACATCTTGTCCCCTTTTTCTTTTCTTTGATAATATTTTTAACTCGTTTTCCTTCTTGGAAATAAGAGTAGAGTTCAAAATCTCCGGATTGGCTATTTCCCCTTCTCCCCTAACCATTATCATTTTATATCCTTGAGTCAAAGACTCTTTGATGGCGATGGCTGAGTTCTCTGGCAAATAGATATTTAAATAGTTTTGTACTTTGTTTATGCTGTGAATCATTGCTAAACCTAGATATTTGAATTTATCCCATTCATCATATAAAGCGAATTTATCATAGTTTGAACTATCTAAATAGATAGGTAGATTATCGTGAGTTTTTGACTTATGAAATAAATCTCTACACGAAAAGAAATACTCATGATCAACTAAATAAAGACCCATGATTGATGATTCCAACATTTGCGGCAAATCCTCATAATCAAAATTTGTTGATACATCAAAATTCAATAGGGTAACCGAGTTAACACCAACAAACTTAGCTGGAGAACTTGTGGTTTCGTAAGATAATTTCAAAGGGGAAGTGTCTAAGAGGTGCAGGTCGAATTGGAATTTCAAACCGTTAGACTGATGGAAAAACATCAACTTATTTAAAATTCGATGTTGTGCAGGTGAATATTTAGAAACTTGATATATTCCTTCTATAAATATCGAATTTTTATGATTCAATTCACTAACAATTTCTTTATTGTCTCTACTGTCTGGATCCAGACTTGTTGAAAGTACAATTAAATGGTCTGGTTCAACAAATGAAGTCAACTGTATCAAAATTTCTCTACCATATCCTTTTATCCAACCAGGCGTATTAATGATTAGATGATCTCCTTGCTGCTTATTATGCTTCAAATAAAAATTGAATAAACTTCGTATTATTTCAATATACAGCTCTGGTCTTTGGACTGGGGAAGTATACCCAAAGTAATGCTCTTTACAAGAGTCAGTAACCAAAGTTTGTGGGATATTTATACCAAAGTTTGGCTTCAGGATTCTGGTTAAGGATAGTGAATATGGTTTTGAAAACTCTGATTGACCAGGATCTAAGTCTAGATATGAAATAGTACTAGAAGTCTTGTCATTTAAAAGTGAGTTAACCAAGGTCTTATTCAACGTTGACTTTCCACTATTCTTATTTCCGATCGTCATTACAATCTTGGGCGTATAGTCCTTATCCAAATCTTTCATTATTCTATCTCGTAGTGGATTGGACCAAGACTTCTCAATATTTAATCCATTTAACTTTTTGTCATATAGTATTACTTCAAATGAGTATTCTTCGAATAATTTCTCATGTTCATTAAGATAGTCTTCACGTATGTCCTTGTTGAAAAACAATCTTTTGAAGGGAGAATAATATTTACCTATGTTTTCCAACCCACTATAGTAACTTGATAGTTTGATGACTGACTTGTAAGTGCTTGAAAATAAGTGTTCATTTTCTTGAGTTATAGTGTCTTGAATTTCCGATCTATCAACGACCTGGGTACTGGAAATGATAGGAAGTGAATGTGACGATGGGGCTATAACCATATGATCTATATCCTTCTTGGCGTGTAAATAATGAAAATTGTTCATCAAGACAGCACCGCGTTGAATATTTAGTTTAAATTGACCATTAAGAACAAGATATTCATTTACTTTAAGTCCAAAAACCATATAACCATCCTTAAATATTATGTTATCACGAGTAGGTAGGAAGCGGGAAAACGCTATAGGTGGTGCTGATGGAAATGTAGGTGGTTGCGGACTTTGAGTTTTTGTTGGTAGTTCATTTGAATCATTATTTAAGGTGATGGGTGTTTCTTCATCGGATGAGTTTTGATGATATTCAATTATTCCGTCATCTTCTCCATCTCCAGTTTCATGAAATATTGACGCTATAGACGAGTTATCCTTTAGGGCAGCATAAGCGCTCATCTATATCATTAGTTATACGACTTTATTTGTAATATATGATGATTTCAAACTCTTCATCAATAGCGTAAATTTTCTTTATAGAATTTGGTGATATTGTGCAAGACACGATCTTTCTTCATTTGATCTTTAAAGACAGATATCTACAGGCGTTTAATAAAGACTTTACTTTTAATTAACTATATGTGGTGCTTGGTATCAATTCCTAATGAAAGAAGTAGTCTGAAGGAAAAGTTAGAATATTGTGATAATATATAATGTATAGAGAAATTCTCTTCAAAATATTTTTAAAATCAGCAGCTATTTCAATAATCTTACTTCCATAGCATCTGCAGCTTTATTAGCCAATCTATGGGCATTATCATTACCATAATCACCACTATGGCCAGCGATATGTGTGATTTTAATTTTAGGCATATTTTTTGAGTTGTATATGGAATTGATAGCAAGATAATACCATCGAGCTGGTTTCAAAATATCTTGATTAGATATTCGTTTCTTTTGAGCATTTCTCCAACCATTACTTTCCCACTCTTTAGACCAGATCTGTATACCCTTAACAACATATTCCGAATCAGAAAGGATTTCAAATACCTGTAGATTACCATTGGTTAATTCATTATGAACCTCTTTCAAGGCATGAAGAATTCCAAAAAGTTCAGCTCTCAGATTAGTGGGTTTATTAATGTTAACGTTATCAACTATATGTAATGGAACAGAAGCATTTTTATGATGGGAGTCACCATAGAACACACCATAACCAGCAGCACGAATGTCTTCTTTACCTTGACCTCTAGCTGAACCATCCACATATATCTTAAGAGTAGCAACATTTGAACATATATTCCCCTTATTAACGACAGGGGTTCTATCGTGCTTCTTGAAACTAGTACCAGATTCTGATGTTTTTGAACGTGGAAGTGGGATTGAAGTTATATGACTAGTATTCTTACTGATTACTTTCATAACTTGAGAAGCTTCATGGCGTGAACTGAATCTTTTGAGCATTAGGAGAAGCGTAGCAGGCTCATATCTTAAATTAATCCTGCTGATCATAGTATTCCTTGACCGTCTCTGACTATAACATGGATGAAAGATAGTAGCATATTTCTTCAAAATATATTTTCTAAATACCTGTGTATGATATATAGAATCAATTAACTTGACACTCGTAAGTATAGACTTTTTTTTTTACATGTTCGAAAAAACTTTTGCATTTACTGGTTACACGCCACATCGTTAAGCATTGGGTGGAACACACCTATAATATAGTATAGAAGTCACATGATTGACGATAGTGGGCTAATAAGGGAAGTTCGGTCTATTCTTCGTCACTATCATAGTACCAATCACTTACATTGTCAGAGTAATATTCATCATTTTCATTGTCAGAGTAATAGTCATCAATTTTCACTGTCACTATCAAATCCCATCAAGTCGGCACCTTCACTAGCTAACATATCAGCATTTTCATTCCCATAATCCCCATTATGGCCTCTCACATGAATAAGTTCGATATGCTGAATACCAAATTTATCACACAATGCATTATACCTATCATAAAGTGAGATAGCTCTTTGTATAATTTCTTTATTCGATATTGGATATCCTTTAACGTTAGTCCAACCATTGTTTTTCCATTTATGAGACCACTTTTCAATACAATTAATAGCATACTTTGAGTCGGTCAAGATTTGATAAGAATACAACCTTCTTTCCTCTAAATCTTCAAGTATATTTTTCAAAGCATGTATGACAGCAAATAACTCTGCAATTTGATTAGTTGGCTTTTTGTCCGTAACGCTTGACAATGGAACAGCAACATTTCTGGTATCACCATCGTTATAATAAAGTCCATAACCAGCATTGGGCCAATGATCTCTACCATTTCCTCTGCATGCACCATCCACGTAATTGCGCCGAGTAAAAGGAATAAGATCATGATAGTCTGTCAGGTTGAAATAATTTGTTGCTTGTTCAAGCGTATCAAATTTCCTAAAAACTGCCTACCCAACAACCTGAGCTTGACAACTCTCCCAATCAATATATATTCCTTGGTTTCTACCATTTTCAACGGTATAGTAAGGCATGATGATAACTTTTAGAACGTTATAAAATGAAAAATCAATAGTGTTTTCATTCGGTTGTTTCATAGTTGGTGATTCTTTGAATAATTATTAGACGACGTTTTGGGGTATGTGCACTAACCAATAAATGTCGCACTGCTTAAAAATGTCGGTTAATTCTGTTCAAAAATCTTTAAAATACGAGAGAGAATTTATCACCAACATATATAAGCTCAATAATATTAATGTTAACGTAATTGTTAATATTTCAAAATAATCTTGTTGATTACTTTTGAAAATATCTTATTTTAATATGCAACTTTTTAGAATCCATTCGTTGTCTGAATATAAATAACTATATACTTAGCAAATTGATGCCATTTGCACTCTACAAGGATCAAAAAAAAGGGCACTATTTATTCTCTTTCCTTGGAAATTGAATGGTAGGTGACAATTAAGTCTTTACAATCATTTTGGTTTTGATTTTAGTTTACAACTGATTTTTCCATCTTTTTAACAGTTACAGTTGGACTTGGAGGAAGCGTTAAAAATAAGCGAGTTAAAGATTAGAATTGTAAACAACACGCTTTTATAGAGAGAAATAATCATCAAAACATATAGAATCAAAACAGGTTTGAACAAACGGGTAGTATAACCAATTAACTGGTGATTTTTCAACAAACCGAATGTATTGATTTTGTAGAGGATTTTCTTCTTGCATTCAATAATAGTATAATAATCCGATCAGTTTTATTTTTATTGTGAAATGTAATGTGCCTATATGTACACGTCGCTGATCATTTTCTTTTGGAGGAGGGATCTGATCTGATTGGAAAGGAAAAATTATTTAATATTAACCGAATATTACTTCATTTAAAGGAAAATTATCAACTTACTTTGTGACATTAAACTGACATCATCGTTCTTCATTGGATAAGATTCATTTTCAAAGTTTGAAATAGGTTGGGGGACCAACTCCCAAGGTGCATTAACAATAATGAAAAAAAAAATTCCTCCAACCAATTTGAATTATAGTAGAGAGACGTATGATTATAAGCACCCATAAGAAAAGTTTTCTTCAATAATATACAATAAAATAATTTATCCGAAAATCCAGTAGCCGCCGCAGCAACCGGAAAAATTTATACGACTCTTTTTTTTTTTTGCTTTAAAGGGGTGACCCTTCATAGTTAAGAATTTTAGTTAGGAGCGATGAGCGCATGACAACAAATGAATAAATAATGGTACTTTTTGATGATCGAGTCTTCAAATGTTGTATGATTACATTATATTCAGATATGAGGATGAAGGAGACGGTGATAGTCGAGACCTGTAATAGCATACAACGTGGGCATTGAATATAGTAGGAACGGAAATAGAGTAGAAATAATCATGCGATGGGATGAGATGAGATGAGTAGAGTAGAGAAGAGATGGAGAAATTGAAATGGAGAATTGGAAATGGAGTTGGAAATGGAGACATGGAGAGAAATGGAGAGAAATGGAGGTGGAGATGCACAAAAATAAAAATAAGATGAAATTATGTAAAAAGATCTGGCACCACCTACATTTCCGACCACTTTCTCTCACTGAACTTCTGTAGTTGATGATGAACCTGACCATGGTTAAACATGGGGTTAATAAGATATATAAGTTGGAGATGAACAGGTTAAATAAGAACCTTTAGTTCTTGACGCATAATCCCATCATTTTTTTTTCCAAAAACAATCAATCCAGGAATAATTTAATTATCAAGAACAATTACATACAATCAGACATGTCATAAACAAAGTAAAATAAAAAAAAACCTTAAACATATTTCTTGGTTAGATGATCGACCCATGGGGTAAACAGCTGACTCCTTTGTATACCTCATTTTTGATTGAAGAACAATCATTTTTCTTGAACTATATTTAAAATTATTTTTGATAGTTTTTCATATCGTCATGCAATCACTATGAGGTCTCATGATGTATAAAATAGCAGTATCAACTACTGCGGTATGGACCCAACGGAGGGGGAATTTTATGCCCCGAAATTTTTTATTTTTTTTTATTTTTTTCTTAAATTTTTCATCTGAGCCCAATCATCAAAACTTCTTTCAACAACTTTTAAATTGGAAATTATAAATTATAAATAGACAAGTAGAAGTCCAATTAAATTTTTTTGAATTTTGCAAATCTTGTTTAACCTTTTGACTTTATCCTAACTAATTCCAAAATTATTTATCTAACTACCAAACTTATAAGATAGTTAACAATCATTTATCATTATAATTATTATAATTAAAACTTTTTTACGAGGTAATCCCGATATTCCCTTACCCGTCCGTTTACTAAAAATTATTTATTAGACCTTATTATTATTACAACAATCCTTTACATTAACTAAAATATCCAATTACATTAACTTCCCCAATATGAATTCCGTATTACAAAAAGAAGTTGACCAAATTGTCGCTGATTTTCAAGTCACTCAAGATTATCTTGTTAAGGCTACTGATGCCTTTGTTGAATCCATGGAAAAAGGTTTAGAAACTGATATACCCGTCAAACAATATATGCCTATGATTCCAACTTATGTCACTGGAATCCCTAATGGTAAAGAACATGGTTTATTCTTGGCTGCTGATTTAGGTGGTACCAATTTTAGAGTTTGTTCTATTCATTTAAAAGGTGATCATACTTTTGATTTAAAACAAGCTAAATCAGAAATCCCCAAGGAATTTATGCAAGGTTCTAGTGCTAATGATTTATTTGCTTATTTAGCTTTAAAAATTAATGATTTCTTGGAAGAACATCATAAAGAATGGTCAAGTAAAGAAAAATTGAAATTAGGTTTTACATTTAGTTTCCCAGTTAATCAAACTGCTTTAAATAAAGGTACATTAATTAGATGGACTAAAGGTTTTGATTTACCTGATTGTGTTGATAAAGATATCGTTGAATTATTACAAACTAATTTAGATATCTTGGGTGCCCCAGTTCATTGTGCTGCTTTAGCCAATGATACTGTTGGTACTTTATTATCAAGAGCTTATTCAAATGATCCAAAAAAATCAAATGCTAATACTGTTATTGGTGCTATTTTTGGTACTGGTACTAATGGTGCTTATTTCGAAACTTTGGAAAATATTCCAAAATTAAAGGGGGTTGTTAAAGATATTAAAGGTATGGTTATTAATACTGAATGGGGTTCATTTGATAATAATCTTACTATTAATCCAAATACTAAATATGATGAAATTGTTGATAAAGAAACTGCCAATGTTGGTTATCATTTATTTGAAAAGAGAATTTCGGGTATGTTTTTGGGTGAATTATTAAGAGTTGTTCTTATGGATTTATTTGAAAAATCTTTAATCTTTAAACAATTATTTGCCAAAAGAGGAGGCTCTTTACCTCATAGATTAACTGAACCTTGGTTAATCTCAGGTGAAGTATTATCTTATTTGGAAATTGATGATTCAACTGATTTGAAAATGTCTGAATTAGTCTTGGAAAATCATTTAAGATTATCAACTACTGCTGAAGAAAGATTAGCCATTCAAGCTATAACTAGAGCCATTGCTCATAGAGCTGCCTACCTTTCTGCCGTTCCTTTGGCTGCTATTGTCAAGAAAGTTAAGGATCAATATAAAGATGACACTAGGGATTTCGAAGTTGGTTGTGATGGTTCCATTGTTGAATTCTACCCCGAATTCCAAGCCAAGATTTTGGAAGCTGTTGCTTTAATTAATCCATTGGAAGGTTCATCTAAAAAGATTCATATCAGAATTGCCAAGGATGGTAGTGGTGTAGGAGCTGCCTTGTGTGCTTCTGTTGCCAAATAATCTATTCCATTTTCAATTTTCATTTTCATTTTCTTTCCATTAACATAAACATTATTATTTCACAAATTAAAAAAAAATTATAAAAAAAATTCAAAATAAACAGTTTATCAGTTCATCATGAATTCTCTACTAGTTTGCATTTCACGATTAATGACGATTTTGTATTTCTTCTTTTTTTATAGATTAGTTATATTTTCAATATAAAAAACAAAAAGTATCATATATATTTTCTTGTTTGATTTTCTGTAGAAGCAAAGTATAGTAAATAAAGTAAAAAGTAAGTAAAATAAAATCAACTCAAATGGTAGTGTAGATTGATAGAAGAGAATGTAACCTCAAATCTTAATATTGGAGAGTTGTATGATCAAAGACTCCAGAGCCTCCCTTTTGACAAATATCACAAGATTTGAAGTGAAGGTTCAACAAGCTATCCAATTTTGGAACGTAATATTTCAATTCTATTAAATCAACAATTGATTTCTTGAATCTAATTCCTCCACACCTATGAAGTAAATCAAAAATAACTTGATACTCTTCAATATTTAATAATACAAGTTGAGGGAAACGACCTTCACTATTCTTCTTATATAATTTCCTATTGTCTAAATAGAATTCATAAGTAAAATTAATAAAATTACTTTCTTTCGTTCCTTTGAATTTAGTTGGGATCTCAGCCGTTTCAAAGTATTGAATGATCTCAATAAGTTTAACATCCTTATACCAGATCAAATGATCACCCAAGATCCTGGCATATTCCCGGTTTAAATGGTCGTTTCTCTTTTGTTGTACTTTTTCAGATTCAGATATATCAAGATTGCTGGTGACTGTACTTACTTCTGAGATGTCATCTTGCACAAATCTTTGCTTCTCATCACTGGAGTAAAATGAATCCTTGTTCACCATTGAATTGAGTTGTTTTGATGTATTGGAATGGTTCTGAACTACTGATCTGTTGCAAAAAATAATTATAGTATAAACAATTATACTATTATATAGATACTAGTTTAATTGATTAAGGTATATTGAAATGATGAATCAAGTGAATCTCAAGTCATATTTATATATATCCAAAACTCTAATCATAAAACTCTAAACCCAGCCCCTGATAGTTTATTGACTTTGCCTTTTGCCTTGCCTCTAACCCAATACGAAATTTGGCCTCAGCCTTCATACATCATAGATTTGATATGGTTTGATTATGTAATCTTTTTATTTTTAATTTTGATTCGTACGACATTCATGTGGAATTTCGAACGCGACATCACAAATTCTAATGTCTCCTTTTACATATATGTAAAATGTGTGAAAAGTCTTAAATGAACACATATGATCCTAAATTGCATTAGAGAGTTAAATATATCAAAAGAACTTGAGAATTGAAGATAATCAATATAAGTTATAATGAATTGGCTGGCTCACAAAATATGTGTCTCACTTGTATGGTTCTCTACAATTGCCTTAGCAATTTTACCTAATATCCCACCTCCACCTTCTGAAGGTTATGATTTACCACCCCATGATGATCCTGGTCTCTTATCATTACCTAACCTATTGGAAATAGAAGACATATCTGTATTGAAGTCTAATTGGGAAACCCTGGGGAATTTGAAATATGATACTGGTCGTTTATTGATTGATGCCACTGCAGATGGGTTTGGTAGTATATGGTCAACTCCATTATTAGATCAATCTGCTAAAGATTGGACCATTGAATTGGTATTTAGATCAACAGGTACTGCTGCTCAAGACTCACAATTTGCTGACTCCAATGGATTGTCCTTATTTTTAATTGACTCGGGAAATGCTGCTGAATTAATTAATGATAAAAATATCAATAATTTCGGAGGACCATCTATATTTGATGGATTTCAATTTTTAATTAATAATAAAGATGCAAAAGGGTTAAAAATCTTTAATAATGATGGTACAAAAACAATAATAAATGAATTAGCTTCTTCAATTGGTCATTGTTCATTTAATTTCTTAGATTCTCAAGTACCATTCACATTAAGAATTTCTTATTCTAATGACAAAAATTGGTTCAAGGTTCAAGTTGATAATAATCTATGTTTTAAAACTGATCAAATAGAAATTCCAAAAACGGTAAATGATTTCAAATTCGGAGTAACTGGTACTTCTCAATCCAATGAGGTCTTTGAAATCTTGAAATTGAATGTATATGATCATTTAACCTCCGACGCTATCGATGATCACGGGTTGATTTCAAATGGTCAGGTCGTAGCATATAAAACAGTTACTCAAGATGGTGAGACTGCTGAGGAAGCTGATTATGCCAACCCTGCATTGATTCGTGAATCATTATTAGAAAAGAGTAGAAAAATACGTGAACAACATTTATTCGACGAAGGTATTCTTTCATCTTTATCTTCCGAAGGCAACAACAATAATTATGAAGCTATACTTAATGACATTTTGATTAATTTACAGACCGTACAGAGGAAAATTGAAACTTTGGACAAGAATGAAGATTATGATATTAAGTCCGTCATTACCAAACTCAACGATATACTGAAGAGCCAAGCTCTTCAACATCAAATATTAAATGACTATCAAAATAGTTTGGAAGACTTTAAGAGTATTATAACAAATCAATACTCCCAAATGTTAGCTGCCTTTTCTAAATTGAATGAAAAGGTGATTGGAGAAGTAAGAGAACAACAATATGGTACTGAGGAAGTATCTAAAAAGGTAGACTTGTTAATGAACCATCATCAGGAGATTGCATATCAATACCAGAAACTGAGTACGGAAACGTCAGCTTCTACCTCGGACTTGTCCAGATACATTGATTTCATCATCAAGTGGATCTTGATCCCCGTCATATTGGTCGTTATTGTGCTCATTGTGTTTGTAAATACACTTCGAAAGGAGATTAAACACTCAAAAATCCTCTAGAGAGATTAATATGTATTTTATAGCAGATTGTACAATATTATATAAATGTATTACGACTTCTTAATACAATAAGTACTAGTAGAAAGAATTTATCATTGTATGTATATTCACTTAGGATGAAGTGTGCATGTATCGTCCGAGCGTGGGTATTATATATTATGGAGCAGTATCACCGAATCATTTATTCAATATCTATCACTTCTTTCCTATATGGAGACTTTGATCTAGCCTTTGGTAATTGTTTGCTTGTGAATTCCACATCTTCATTTTCCTTACCAGAATAGGTTCGGTGAATTGAAGGATCCAATTGAGACTGATAGCCGTCATCAATTGAAGAACTTGATGATGAGGATTGTTTACTTGGTGTCTTGGGTGAAGATACACTGGACGACACAACCGTGATTTTCTTCTTATCTGATAAAATTGTGTTTAATTTTCTCTTGACTGGAGATGATGATCTCTTCAAATTGGGGCCACTGGGAGACTTGGAAGGAGTTTCAGGAAGCGTAGATGATTTTTCAATGGGTGGTTTCGCGGGAACGGCTGGACTAACATTGGAATGAGAGCCACTTGTTGACTGAGCGTGACCAGGTTGTAATCTATCCGAAACTTTACGTCCAGTGCTGGCACTACTTCTTATTGCTGAGAAGATTTGTGAACGGTATTCATACAAATCATTAATCAACTCAAAAAGATGTCTACCAGTAGTAATACTACCAGTGTGTTCATAATCAATCTTGGGTCTATGTAATAAATCACTGAAATCCCGTAATAATTTCAGTTTAAAATTTTCGGCCAATTCATGATGCTTCTTCCCGATAATATTTATGATATGATTAATGTGAAGTAATATAGTATCTAAAGTTGCCAAGTTGCATGTATTGACATCTTTGAGCACATTAATCAAACCATTTAGTCTATTCTCCAATGCATCATGGCCTGAATTTTGGGAATAGATGGCCTTCATTAATGCAAAATTCTCTTCAGGAATAACTGACTCGGGTAATTCCAATAAATACAATTTTAATACATTTGTAACTGCTATTGCATCCGATTCAAGTAGAATTGTCTTGATGTCTTCTAGTCCAGATACCTTGTTTAATTTAAATCTCAATGCATGAACGATTTTCAAACTTACGGGACCCGTCCATAATTCAATAATTTTTTCATCATTGGCTAATAATTTGTAAGTTTTGTCTAAGTAAGACATTATAGCCTGAATTATAAAGGGTAAAACACGATTATCAATATCGGATCTGGTCAGCAACTTAATACCAAATGTTTCTTCTGGTTTATGGAAATAGTTCTCAAATGTCATGACTTGAGGTCTGAAAGAACCAGTTGCATTGGATTGGATTAAAAGACTCAAGTCTTGTTCAGGTTTAATAGTTTCTTCAAGAATTTCGAGATTCTTAAATGATCTTTCCATTTCATCTATTTTCCCTGATATACAATTCAAAAATTCATGAGTTAAGAATTTTATTACACTTGACCGACTAAATTCACTTCTTTGTACAGCACCCAAGCTTTCTACCACAATCTCTTCATACTCACATCTCACCTGATCAAATTTCTCAACAGCTTCCTTATAACTGGTTTCCAATTTTTCAACGTCTATTGATAACTTTGGATATTGAGTAATATCATGTTCATCAATGGCTCCTACGACACCGATTTGTTCAAGAATTGAAGTAGCGTTGGCCATTGTAGTAGGATTCTCAGCAGTTGGAGCTTTTAGTTTGGTGATCTCAAATACAATGGGTCTCCATTGATAATAATACTGTGAAGAATTAACAAAATTATTAGCTCCAATGCCTGCTGTTTTAATGAAATCATATTCCAATAAATCTTGACCGAATCTTTCTGCTTTTGAAATATTTTTTTCAATGTTAGGTAAATTATCCAATACCCATTGAGTGATAGATATTCCTGATGATACATTAGCATAAGTTATATAAAATTTGTTCTTATGAGAAGATAACTCGATTGAAGTTAACATCTTGGTCAATAATATTTTCAATTCTCTAAGATCATAATCATCCCCAGCAATTTGATATATTTTGTCTTGTTCATCATCACGCAAGTTAAGAAACTCATTGAACTCGAAACTTAATTGCTCATCTGAAAAGTTTTCTTTAAAGATTTCCAAACTTCTAGCTTTAGTAAAGTATCTACTTCTGATATTTAATGCTTGCTTTTTATATTTCTTAAATTCTTCCAACTTATCAAATAGTTTCTTCTTGGATCGGTTTAGATTTTCTTTATGTTCTTCTGTCGACTTTGTCAATGGTTCAAATACACTTTCATTTATTCTGGATGCCATGGACATATGGTATGCTCCTTGCTCTTTAAAGTTTTCTCGAAATATTTGAAATGCAGTTTTGGTAGTTGATACGTATTCATCATCATATAAGCGATTATCCCGCTTCTTGATGGCATCATCAGAAGCTCTCAATTGACTCCCATAGGAATATTCCAGATCCATTCTACCTTGGACCAATTGTATAAACGATTCATTTTCTTTGATCCCAGCTTGGAGTTGATCAAACAATTTTCGAAACCCCAGCTCATAATCACTAGTCCAAAAACTATCATAGAATGAGGATCCCAGCATTACGCTTTGTTGTGAATATTTGTCTCGATCTTTTTACTGCTTAAAAGTAACGAGATCAGCAAGAGATAGGTCTAATTCTTCCTTACCGTATTCCTATTTTTAACTTTTGTTTTGAAAATGAAATTCTAATCTGCAAATTCCGATGTAAAACTGTAAACATTTAACATGTAAAAAATACTTTTTTACAGTTTTACATATTTTTTTTATTTGAAATTGAAATTGTAATAACCACACTTGGAAACACAGCTGGTTGATAAGATATATACAAATTCATTCAACAGTCCAATACGTCAACGAATATAAAGTACAAGATTAGTCATGGAGACTGAGTACCAGAGCAGAGATCCCTCCACACCTCCTTCGAGGCGGAAAAGAAAGGACATGAATTCATCAACGGGTAAGAGTCTCAGTAGAAGATACTCCTTGGATACATTAAATACACCTATAAGTTTAATTAAGGATGCCACCACCACAACCACCACAACTATTAGCCGTAATCAATCATCGATATCAAAGAAACAGACTCATACTCAAACCAAAAGAAACTCATCCTCGTCGATTTCGTCTAATCTATCGACGTATCTTTTGAGTCCTGGTTTTACTCCTCACAAATCTAATCCCCCATCATCCCCGAGAGCCAATAGAAGAAATCCTGAAAATATAATCCAAGATCCATCTTTGTTGACAACACCTATAAATAAATCACCCATTCAAAGCTCAATTCGAAAGCTGACCATTGGAAGTGGACGAATCTCTAGTATACCCGTGTTCCCTCAATTTGAATTTTTTGATTCTGATGATACACACATTAATATCCCAACCGAGCTAGATGTTTCAGTTGTGCCTCATACTCCAACGAGGAAAATCATTACTGACGAGGATGTTAGACAGTGGTATGGAAATTCGAAAGCTGATGAGGTGGGAGTTGAACGTCAACTGGAAGGTGATGATGATGAGGAAGAAGAAGAAAGGGAAGTTATACGACAATATCTAGGTTTAACAAAGAAACATAGTCTAGAGAACCCATTTATAGAGTCCTCATCATCTACAACAACTAGAAGGCCTCAAATATCCAATCCATTCGTAAGCAAGGCTTCGGTTGACTATTCAACTCATCTAGAGATGGTCAAACCTAATGGTGAGAAATTCATTCAAGAACTACCCCATGGTACATCTAGAATTAATCCCAAGAAACTTAATTTTAATAATTTTAATACCTTACCACCACCAACCACTCCACCCACCAATCCAAACTCCCCGTTTGTATCAATAAAGAGAAGTCCCAACATTCAAGATATTAGTTCCAAGTATATTAATCGGAATTTAAAGGGGATTTTTAATATTAAACCTAAAAATATTCTTGATTTTGAGATTTATAAAGATAATAATAATGATAAGTAGAGAAAATATTCAGTATCAAATTTCCTAACTGGTTTAGAAGTTTGAGTTATACCACCTTTAATATATAGACAATTGTTTTAACAAGTAATAATCGTAATTTAGTAATATAATAATACATTCTATGTTAAATAAATAAAAATGAATAAAAATAAAAATAATATCTATTGAGCAGCATATTTCTTTAAATTATCCCATCCAACGGCATTCGAATTTGGTAATTTAACAATCTCAACTCTATTCAATAATTCCGGATTATGTTTATCAGGATATGTACTAACATATCTAATTGGTCTTTTGATAGATGGTACTTCATCTTTATCTGATTGTAATTCTGATCTTAAATTTAATGGTAAATTTCGAATAATATCAGGATGGAATGAAGGTAAGGTGAATCTATTAACCACATCAAGCTGAGGGGTTTCTGTTGGAATTGGTGCGGGAATAGGTTTCATTAATATTGATCTTTTCGTTTCTAATTCCTCAGTGATTTCTTCTTCTCTTGCCATCAAATCATCAAATGATGGTTCAACCAAATCTCCATTTGATGAATTGGTAGGTTCACCAAATGGATCATTAAAAGTAGATTCCAATTGTCGTTGTCTTTTCTTTTCTTCAAATTCCTTTTGACGAGAAATTCTTTCATTTCTTATAGTGTCTCGATCACTATTAACCTTTTCAATCAACAGACGTAAATCTTCTTGTCTTTGACGTTCCAGTTCCTGCCATTGTTTCTTATTTTCAATTTCAACTCGTCTTAATTCAATTTCTTCTTGTTCTCGTTGTAAAGCTTTTAATTGTTCAAAATCAAGTGTCTTAAATTTATAATAATTTTGCCAAGTTTCTTCACTGATTTCACGATAAGTATTAATTAATAAATTAAATTGTAAATTATTATGTAACATTTCCAAATTAACATAATCTTCAGTATATTTCCTTTGTCTTGATAAGGTTGCCTCGACATATTCTTTACTAAATTTATCATGAATTAACCCCTTTAAACTTTGATTATATCTTGTATCATGAGATTGATAAATTGATTTCTTATGTCTTTGTTTAATTTCATCATTATTTAAAAGATGAATTTTATTAATCCGATTCATTAAGGCAGCATCTTTATAATTCCCAGACCCAGGACCTCTATAACTCTTGGTATAATAATATTTTGAATGATGATAATCATTATCATTATTAAATACCAATTGTTGAATATTTTTTGACATTTTTATATTTTCATTAAATAAAAATGATGAATTTGAAGTTGAATTTATCTTTTTAAGATTAAATAATGATGCTTGAGATGATGATGCACTAACATATTGTTGATTTGAAGTAATATAATAATTGGGAACTTTACATAAATGATTAATATTAAATTCTTGTATATACCCTTGACCTGGTATAACTGATTCTGTTAAATCTATTGTATTTGGATCAATATTTATATTATGTTTTTTGGATTTACCAATTGGTTTCCTAAATTTCTTTTTCCCCAGTTGATCTTCATTCTTGATGGTTTCATTAACATTGGAGTTTTCTCCAAGATGTAGTTCTGAATAATCATGATCTCTAAGGATTAATTCACGTTCCGCAAATGTGATTTTTGAATTGGGTAAGAATCTATAAGGAGTTGGTAATGTTTTATAGAAATTTAATTTTGTGAATGAATTCAAACTATTAAAAGTGGAAGGATTCAATTGAAGTGAAGTATTGACAAGTCCATATTGAGGGAATGCTTGACTAACAGTGACCTTTTCATTAACATTCGAATGTTTATGATGATGAGTTGGTTTTACTTCTTTTTCTTCTGTAGATAATGAAGGAGTTAGTTTTCTCTTTTTCACTACTATCTTATCCTCATCGTCATCGTCGTCTTCGTCATCGTCATCTTCATCGTCGTCTTCGTCATCGTCATCTTCATCGTCGTCATCGTCATCATGTTCTTCGTCGTCTTCGTCGTCGTCGTCTTCATCATCCTTATCTTCTTCATCGTCATCAACTTCAGATTCCTTGTCAGTTAATTCTGGTTGAATTTTAGGAACCACAACGGCCTGAGGATTTTGATTAACAAACACGGATTTATTAGTTATAATTGAATAAATGACTGATAATTTAGTATAGAATAAACTATATTTTTCATCCTTTTTTGTAATTAAATTATTTTCCAAAAGTAAACTATTTAAATGTGGATTGGTATTATAGATAAGGGAATTCTTGGGTATACCTGATTGCTTCAATAATTTCCCAATCAATTGATAAGATGATGGGAAGTTCCATACCCTTGCCAAATGTTTAATTAATACATAATATTCATCATCATCATCATCATTATTATTATTATTATTATCTAGTTTAAAAATAGGAATACCAATTGATGAAATATCAATATCTTGTTGTTCACCACCTTCCACTGGTGAAACAATATCCAAATACAATGGTTTTGATGGACCGGATCCCAACTTTCGTAATGGGATTGAGGGATGTATAACTTCAATAGACAGAGTCATGGTTTATCAAGTTCCTCTGTGATGTTGATGTTGATGTTGATGCTGATGGTGTTGTTGCCTTACCCTCTTTCAATTGTGTTTTCTATGGATTGTAAATGTAACATTTTTTTCGCCCATTTCACACGACCTTTGATTTTTCCTGTTAGTTGTCATTCAAAATATTAAAACGTAAGCCATTAGAGAAATTCAAAATTCTATAGAAACAAATCAATTAATCAATCAAAAATATATTAATCATAATCAATTGGAAATCTTTCAATAGTATTGAAGTTAGATATATATACATACACATACATTAAGCAAGCATGGGGTTATCGATTTCCAAGTTATTGTCTGGTCTTTTTGGCCGTAAAGAAATGAGAATCTTGATGGTTGGATTAGATGCAGCTGGTAAGACCACGATTTTATATAAATTAAAATTAGGAGAAATTGTTACTACGATCCCTACGATTGGATTCAATGTTGAGACTGTTGAATATAAGAATATTAGTTTCACAGTATGGGATGTGGGTGGACAAGATAAAATTAGACCACTTTGGAGATATTATTTCCAAAACACACAGGGGATTATATTTGTTGTTGATTCTAATGATAGAGATAGAATCAGTGAAGCTAGAGAAGAATTACAACAAATGTTAAATGAAGATGAATTAAGGGAAGCATTGTTATTAGTGTTTGCTAATAAACAAGATTTACCAAATGCTATGAATGCTGCTGAAATCACGGAAAAATTAGGTTTACATTCAATTAGACAAAGACCTTGGTATATTCAAGCTACTTGTGCTACTACTGGAGATGGATTATATGAAGGTTTGGAATGGTTATCAACTAATTTAAAGAAGCAATAAATTAAAGATTAATTGAGTTTACGATTGATTCGTTATATTGTTTACTTCATTTTGATTTTTTGATTTATTATCATTTTTAGTCTTTTATTTACTCTTTAGAACAAATGTTTTCCATTTCATTCCCATTTCATCCCAATTAATTCCTTTTATTTGATACTCATCATTCATCAATCGTCATCATCAACAACAACTAATCTGCTGGTTTGAAGTCTGTCAATTTCTCAATTTTCCCAAATTTTCCATTCTTGTCTACAGTTTCTTACCATCTCCTTTTATTAATATTTTGTATAACTAACTAAAAATAACAAAATTTTATATATATATATATATATAATTAATCAGTAAGTCTTATAAATTGTATTGATCTCTTGCATTTTACTAATGCGTTGTTCTTATCTCATTGGTAATCATAAATAGTGTAATTCGATAGAGGTTGTTATCATCTATCTATCTATCCCTATCCCTATCTCTATCCCTATCCCTATCTATTTTATCTCTATCACTGAAAAAAAAAAAGGGGTTGATTTTTTGATCCAAGTTGGAAAATTTATTTATATCTCACAAAAGTATTGCGGTATGGGTGTCGACATATATATATATCTTCTTGTTAATTAGTTATCTATTAGATAGTAGTTGTGACATCTATATACCAATTCAATTCAATGAATTATTAATATAGATGATTATCGGTTACTTCAAAGAGAAAAGGTTTTGATATGTAATAAGATATTAGGTGGGTGGTACCTTACGTATGTATATATAGAGTTATTGGAAAAATATATTGCGAAAAGTTTTTGAAAGGTTTTGCAAAATGGATAATATTCTTCCTTTACTTTTGGTTCTTCTTCTTCAATACCAATTAATATTTGTTAATAAAATCAATCCATATGCAATTACATTCCCTTGGATAGGAAATGATACAACCTCCCCACTTGACAATTTTTGTTAGCATTGTTTTCCGACTTCCCTTTGTCATTTAGAAGCTTTTGATTAATGATTAATTAGAGTTTCAAGAGGAGTATTGAGAGAGAATTAAATTGAATTTGAATTGAGTTTGAATGGTAAAAGAAACGATTTGACGGAGATAGAGGTTAAAGGATTGGAGTAAGTTTGCTTATATATAGATAGATAGTACAAAAAGATCTCGGTTTATAGACTTATACGTATCCTCCCCCCGTTTTGATTCTTTTATATTATTTTTTTATGCCAAGGATGAAAAGGAATAAAAAAATCGGTAAGGTAAGGTAGAGAAGGAGAAGTACCATTTTTGCTTTACATTTTGACGGATGTATACCCTTACAAAAACCCACCTACATGGTGTACATTGACAGTTGAGACTGTTTTATCAAGCAAAAACCCCGCCTAAAAAAAAAAAAATCATAATCACATAATCACATAATATACATTATCTTATCACATTAAAGTTTCAAACTTTATTCATAATATCATATCATTTATTATAATAAGATTTATAATGATGATGATGATGATGAAACCTGATCGGTATACTTACTACCAACCCAACCAACAAAAAAATTTACCGATGAAATTTTCTTTTTTTTGCTGTGGTTTTCTTAACCGAGGGAAAATTTAGAGGTTGTTTAACCCCACATGCAAATTAATTTGAAATACTATAAAACTATTTCCATATCCTTCAAGTCTTTTGAAAAACCGTTACAATGTTATAGTATAGTATATATATTACTACATATAACAAACAACTACAAAAAATCATGTCTGAAGGTGAAGATATCTTATACGAAGTTAGAGGCAGAGTCGCTATCATCACTCTTAATATTCCCACTAAATTGAATGCTTTAAATGGTCCTCAATATCTTTTGTTAGGAAAATTGATTGAAAGAGCCAATGATGAAGAAGATACCGTTCTTACTTTATTCCAATCCACTGGTCGTTACTTTAGTGCTGGTGCTAATGTTGCCGACAGAAGTTTGGCCAAACAAGATCCAGCTGTTCTTTTCAGTCATGAATATTGGTTAAGTAATTTTGTGGCTCGTAATGTTTGGTTAACAGATTTATTCCATAATCATAAGAAAATCTTGGCTGCTGCTATTAATGGTCCTGTTATTGGATTAAGTACTGCCTTGGTCGCATTATGTGATTTGATTTATGTTATGGATACTTCAAAATTTTATTTGTTAGCTCCATTTGCTAATTTAGGTTTGGTTGCTGAAGGTGCTGCTTCTGCTACTTTATTCCTTAGATTAGGTTGGTCAAAGGCTTCAGAAGCATTATTATTAGCTAAACCTATCCCCGGTAAGGAATTGGCTCAATTAGGATTTATTAATAAATCTTATGATGGTCAATTTACTGATCCTAAGGATTTTAATCAAAAGGTTCATGATGAATTAGTTTCTGCCTTTGAAAATTTACATGAAGATTCTATTTTCCAAAATAAACAATTATTAAAGGCCAATAGAGATCAATGGATTACTTCAAGTAATTCAAGAGAAGTTGTTCGTGGGTTTTATAAATGGATTGAAGGAGTTCCTCAATCTCGTTTTGTGGCTATTAGTCAAAAGGATATTAAACATAAATTTTAGATTAGTATTGAGTTCTAATTAGATATCATTTCTTGTCTTAATATTCTTTTTTTTTATTTATTATATAGTATTTTAAATATCAAATATAAGTGATTGTTTGAATTTATTGTTTGTTTTGATTGTTGTAGTAGTTAAGTAATTGTTGTAGCCATAGTAAAATATGAACTGAAAAACTCTACTAACAAAAAATATTTGATAACTAAACTTTTGATATTCATAAATCAATATCTCCTACCCAACCACCCACCACATGAGTTTTAATCTACCTAATCCTAGTCTACTAGGAATCCTACTAATAATATCAACCCATAGTGGTCCTCAATTGATTTTCAAATATCCAGACGATTTGAATACTACCAAAGATGAGAAATTAACTTCATCATTATCTACGACTGAACATCAACTACTACAACAACAGCAACAACAACAACAACAGCAGCAACAAAGATCAAGTCAGGTGGCGACTACTAGCCCAACCACAACCACCACCTCTATTTCAAGCAACAACGATGTCGATAGTTCAGACGAGGAGTTGGTGGATTATGATGATGTTGATATCCAGATTGGTGCTGATCAACTAGAGTCTGCACGTCGAGATTCAAACCTTCAACAACCAGATAACATTAACCAAGCATCATTATACTATGAAGGCCCTTCTGCTGCTTCAGACTACAAGCCCGGAAATTACCTCTATTATCAATGGGATTCAGATAATGTAAATTTCCATATGGATAATACAAAAGATATACTTCTGTTTCTTGGAGAATTAGAAAGTAAACGAGACTCAAATCGATTATTACGTCAACAATCAAAACTTTCATCACTTGGTATCTCGTCACCTCCATTTGGACCTCTGATTGCTCCTCCACCACCATCAACTACAACACAACAACAACAACAATCAAAGAAGAAACTCAAACATTCACAATTGGATAAGACACAAAGTCTAACCAAAACTGACTCAAATGCACCTAGTATCCCATCATCTACTTCAATTGCACCCATTAGTAATATCAACAACAACAATAATAATAATTTAATCTTTGGTATGGAACCAACTTATCTATGTGAGATGTTAGCCCCTCCAAAGAAGATGTGTAATTCAAGATTTGAAATCACCATTGATAATAAGGTGTTTTTAGGATTGCCGATTCATAAATATGATAATGGAACTTGGAGATTGAAGAATCTGAATCCTAAACGACATCATCGTCATCGTCGTGAGAAGAAGAAACATGAAAATGGTGGTGAAAAAAACAATAATAATAATAGTAAAGATGGTGCCAATAATGTCAATGATGATTTAGATGATAATAATAATGTTAATGATACCAATACCAATAATAATACTGATTCCGTCAATGATGCATCCAAGACGAAACTAAATATGAATATGTTTCATTTAGTATTCATCATGAATCCTCCAATTATAGAACACAATTATAGAATCGATGAGATGTTTCATTATGTGATTTCCAAATTAACTTTGGTGTTAAGGTATGAACAACTGAAATCTGACTTTATCTCGAATGAAATCAAATTGATTTTGAATTTAAAGGAAGAAAATAAGAATTTAACTAATGATAGTATTAATACTACTACTACTACTACTACTACTACTACTAATAATAATACTGTTTTGAATACTTTATTGGCCAAGTCATCCTTATGCAGAATCATTCAAGATTGTTATACATCAGTGACTCAATCGAAAATTGCCAATTTATTAATCAATAACAAATTAAGATCCTTTCAAATCCCAATTAAAACCGAATTTCATTCCTTACCAGAATCATCTGTACCTTATATACCAGGATCTCATCTTTCATCAACGGTGAATTTATTGGGAAATTCAGGTTTAATAAGTATTGGAGAAACAACAAGGTATGGTGGTCAATTCAATAATATCAATTATGATGCTCAACAACAACAACAACTGCATCAACATCAACAACAAACCCAAGAGGATGAAGACGAGGGCAACGATGCCAGTGATGATGTGATTTATTTTGCCTTGTTGTTATTGGATGATCCTGAATCGATCATTCGTGATATAAAGACAGAAAAGGAAAGTACATTGGCTAACTTTATAAGAATGATTAATCCAACTGAATCCTTAGTTAAATTATCAATGAGAAATAATAATTCATTGGATATCTTACAAATCAAATCATTTGCGTTCCATTTGATCTATTGGAGACGAGCAAGAGTCATCCAACCACTTAACACAAGATCCGTCTACATTGTAAGTCCCATGGCTCCAATTACGATTAATTTATTTGATGATATACCTAAATTTAAAAAAGTATTTCCAACTTTACCATCTTTACCTCATTTTTTAAAATTATTAAGTCCAAGTTCCAAAAAACCATCTCAATTCGCTACGGTAATCCCATCCAAGGATCATCGTGATATTTATTTAGAAGCATTAAGTTGGTTGATTAGATATGGTTATGTCACTCAATTACAAACATTTATTTGGTTGAAGATTTCTCGAAAGATAAAGATTAGAGTTGAGGAGGATTTAGAAAATGAAAATTCAAGTAGGAAAAGATCAAGTTTATCATCCAAACAAAAGGCCCTTGTTGGTGGTGGTACAGACAACACATCTAAAAATACCAAGACGAAAGAACTGGAGGAGGAAGACAATGCCAAACTTTCGAAATCAATCACCGATAATACCACGAAAGTTGATACTGATAAGGAAATCGATATTATTAAAGAACGATTACAATCTAATTCAACTAGTGGAATTCGAGTTAATTTGGAAGAGGAAGATGACACCATTATTCTTGATCCCGGAAGAGCAACTACTTTAGAAAGAAGGTGGATCAATAAAATAGTCTATGATGAAAGTAAATTGTCACCTGAATTAACCAAGGTGTTTTACAAATTATTAAAATATATGAATGGTAAAAGTCCATTGGAATTATTACTACTTAAGGAAAATATATCTAGAACTGAATTAAGGAAATTGTTATTTGCCATAGAAGATCATATTATCTCAGTTCGACATTGGTAAAAGGGAAAAGTAATTTAATAATTAATAATTAATTATTTATTTCATTATTATATATACATATATACACTAATACACACAAATTCAAACAAAGACGCTTTCACGATTTGCTTCAATTTCATCAATATTTCCATTATTTTCAATTTCATTAAACGTAGTAAAATGAATTGGACGATGTAATTCATCATAAAATTTCATTGGAATATCAAATTTAACTCCAAATAAATTATTGGCATTCCAAATTGATCCAATAAAGAAATAATTCCAAATATTATCATCAGGTACCATGAACGAACCAACAATTCTATCTGATAAAATCAATTGTGATTTCTTACCAAAATTAACTGAAAATCCGGTTGGTGATGGTGACATATAGTCAGTATTTGACCTCCCCCATTTGAATCCTTCTTGAGTTAATTCATATGCTGCTAACGATACAGAACCAGGAGTGAACGAAACAGTAAGAGTTATAAAATTGGGCTTGTATTCATCAAGTAACTTGGATTGAGAACTAATATCAATAGGTGATAAATGTGATAAATCTTGTGATTGGGTATGAATCCAACCTAATAATTCCAAGTTCTCTAAATTTTCATTTTCTGGCATTTGCTTGGGGAATTGAATAGATGTAGTATTCCCCAATTGTGGAACTAATACAATAATTTTGATTTCTTTAATTTCATCATTATCCACTGGCGATTTCCCATATAAGTAAGCTCCCACTTGAACTCTTAAATCAGAAATTTCAACAAATTTCTTAAGTAAGTTCTTGGGTAAAATATATGTAAATGCATCAGTGTCATCAACATAATCCTCTGACGAAACATACACATTCTTGGTACGCAAGTGCAAATTACTCGATGCAATAGCCCTATTTCTCCACTCATTCTTGGATGAAAATGTCAGCTGTTCATAGTTTGTAGTAGTAACTGTGACAATTTCTTCACCATGAACGTTAGTTGTGGTAGTTTTTAATGCGGTTAATTGCTTATTATCTTGCTCTTGAGGTGTATTTTCAATTTCAGATATCTCTTGTCTCTTGATAGATGGAGCTCTAATATCTTGACCTAATATTAAATCTCTTATTTCTGATTGAGTTAAAGACTGGATATTAACATTATGCTTTTTCGAATAGTCATCAAGAATTAAATCTCTTACTTGTGACTCAACATCCATCCATTGTTCCGCTGTCAAGGTTGGCCAAATATGATGATCTTGGGTAATGATACTAGAATCAGGACGAAGAATTAAGTTTGTACGTTCTTGATTAATACCCAATGATCGAAGTAAAAGAATAACTCTTGAAAATGCTGTATAAGCAGAAACTTCTTTCAACCAGTCATCATACAAGTTAAACAAAACCATCTGTGGCTCATTTGCCTTCAAAACTATATCAGCTAATTTGTCAATCTTCATCGCAGATGCAAATGGTAAATGCAATTCTGAAGGACGAATTGAAATATTTGGGAAATCTAACATATGAACCTCAAGAGGATCTAACATACCCCTTCTAGTTACAATCAACTGCTTAGGTTGTTCCTCTCTTGGTAAGGATCTTACCAAGGATGCAACTTCTTCTGCTGTTTTCCATTTAGCCAATTGTCCTAAACGTTTTTGACCAGACCATACTGATGTATGAATAATTTTCAAAAATAATTGACCTGATTTTGGATTCAACATAAATATGGACCCATTTATTGGTTTTGTAGTTAAATTTCCTTCAAAGGTTTTATGAACTGTAACCCGATAGACATTTGTATCATCAATAAATAATTGAGTTTCATTGTTGAATAATTCAGCATAGTTATTGGAATTCAAATAAGCCTCTTGAGGTTGTGATTGATACAATTGTAAACCTTTACGAATACGTTCTCTTAAAACATATAATGCAGGATTAGCTTTCATTATTTCTTTCATTGCGTTTTGAATTAATGGCTTGAGACCAGGGAACCAATTACCATAAACATCATACATATTGTATGACAAATCAATAGCAATTATGATACCAGTTGGAGAAGGATATGAACTGGTACTATCAGATGTATAATCCAAAAATTTAGATCTTGCATAACGAGAAATGTCATGCGAATCATAATCACCATATCTTAATTGAACATCAATCCAAAATTTATTAGAACTAATTTCAAAAGTATCATTTTTATCATTTAATAATGATGGTCTGGAAACATTCCACTTGTAAGTACTACTTGCAACAATATCAGCTGTAGAAGAATTCATCTTATAAGATTTACGAGGATGAATTGCTTGTTTCTCAACGGAATCAATTTGTAAAACTTCTAATTCTTTATCTAATACTTGACATAAATCCTGAACAATGCTTTCATGGATCTTTTGCCATAAATGTGCTCTGAAAATTTGAATTAATGATATCTTTAAGGTTGGAATCTTACCATGCAAGAATATACCCGTTAAATCTAATTGTACCAAGAAACCAACATAGACATTAGCACGGTTGATAGTAGGAGACCACCACAACGTAAAACGACGATTTGGAATTTGACTTAAACCAGATCTTTGGGCATTTGTTAATTTCTTAAACTTCAAGGAATCCTCAAAACCTGAGGCCTTTTCCCAGAATAAGCCCTCCCATGAATCAAAACCAGTTCCTTTGAACAATGTATGTTCAAGAATAGTTTCAATACCTCCAAGTGCTTGAATGACATCAGTTCTATAGGCATTAAGATTCCATAATTTACCATCGTGATGATTATTAGTCCACCAAAATGGGTTAAATCTTGCCAAGCTGTACTGCTTAAATTGTCTTCTGATTCTATGACCCTTGTCATAGGCCAAAGTGTGTCTGTCTTTTTGGAATAATGTACTGATACGTGGAATTCCTCTATCCCAATTTGCCTCCATGTCCTCAAATGTAAGTCGACGATTTTGCTCCATGGCTTCTTGACGTTTAATGGCATACTCAGCCCAAACTCTTTGTGAGTCTAAGAACTCGTTTTCCCATGTGGTGATATATCTAAACAATGTAGGTATCATTTTTTCATCTTGATGTGTCATACCCGCTCTGAAATGGGTTATGCCTGTATCTGTTTGTTTTGACCATCTAAGATCAGAAGCTGGAATTAAAATATGTGATGCACTTAACATTCCAAGACCTCCCAACTCTTTCGGAGTATAGAAAACAGCTGGTGGAAATCTGGTAGGCATCTTTGAATTAAGCCCCATTTTAACTTTATTTTGAATCTTAGTCTCGCATTTGACTAAAACATCAAGTAATGATTCTGTTGAAACCACAGCTTCTCTATAATAGGTAAAAAGTGCTATTAAAGCCGTGTTCCACTTGGAAGCGACTTTAGTGAATGTTGTGGAACCAGACGACATCAAAATTTGACGTATTCTACTATTGAACTTTTCAATATCTTCTTGTGATACTTGAAGGTAGGCTCTTGCAGTTCTTTCCTTTGTGACATGATCAACAAGATCCCAAACCCCTTCCTGTGAAGATACATCTTCTTTTGAACGGGATTTTGGTAGGATTCTAACCTCAAAACCACACATGGAAAATAACAAGTTAGGATTATCTCTAGAATATACAGACGCAAAAGTGTCTTCCCATTCTATGCTTGTAATAGATCTTGGAATACGTCCAGAAATTTCCCAATGAACCGCCCGACCTAAATTAACATCATGACGCATTAATCTCATACGTGAATCTTTTGGCCAACATCGGCGATTGTTGTATCCAACAACATTTTCAAAGTTGGGATCAGGATTTTCTGACAAGTAATCTTGAATCAAGCCATTGGCATCATCATTATCAAATCTAAAGAAAATGTGAATCTTATCTAAGTATCGTGAATACAATCTGATCGGACTTGCAGTTTCTGTTTCCAAATCCTTGAATTGTAAAAAGCTATTTGGTTGCTGAATGGGCCCTGCCAACTCATTCGCTCTGTCTAATCCTAGAATTAACAAATCTATCACCAAGCCATAGTATTGATATATGAATGAAGAAAATTGTAATCCTCGAAGAAGACCATACAGATTAACATGGTTCATATCTTTGTAAGTTATATTAACATTACTCTTGGACGTTATATAGTCCGCAATATTAGTATCAACAATTAATCTCAAAAGACGATTTAATAAGGTGAAGTCAATTTTATCAGACATTTTACTCAATGAAGCTTCTATCATAACATTACACTCACCATTAGAATGGTCCCATACTTTATTCAAATTGTTGATACCTTGACACCATTTATAAACCAAGAGCGGAGGAATTTCATCGTCACTAGGTTTCACCCAATTCGGGAAAAGTTTTCTCTTATCAGATTCATACCATAAGTATTGATCAAGATAAGCATCGGTAATTTTTTCAAGTGGATCTATAGTGTATGTGGGAACCAAATGAGTATAATAATCCATCATCTCCAACCCAATTTCTTTAAAGATTCTTTGTGTTAACAAGAATTTTTTGATTCTTGCTAAGCATTCATGTGGATTGTCATATGCTTGTTCGATAAGTGCCAATTCTTCTCGTTGTGCAGAGTTCAATCTTGCATCAGCACTATAGCTTTCTTTAAGATTTTCTAAAGCCAAAACAAGCAACTTCGTATCATGTTTATAAGATAAAGGAGGGAAAGGTATTGGACTGAACTTTCTACTTTCTAACCACAGAACCATTGTTTGAAATATTGTTACTGCTTCGTCAGGTGAAACATAAGGACCATCTTTTGAGAAGTTGGTTTGACGCTCCTGTTCATTCTTGATCCATAGTCTAGTTAATCGACCCAAATTCTTTTTAGCTACTGTTTTCTCAACAGCAGTACCTTTACGTATTCTATCTCTATTGTAGTGTGCAACTGAAACCCAATTGTCAGCCTTGGCTTGAATATAACGTTCAATAATTTTTTCTATTGGTTCTGGTAATCCTGGTACTTTCCAAGGTATATTAGCCTTCCAACATCTCCAAGCTTCACTCAAGTGCTGTAAGATCGTCCTTGATTTGTTTTGTTTTAAACCTTCAGGAATCATGTCTAAAATGTCATGCATAACTTGAGCTCTTAATTCTAAGTCATAATAAGAATCCACTCTTTGTTTTGTGATTGTTTTGGCCACATCGATGGCTCTTCTACCTTCAAATTGTCTTGCTAGCAAATTACCTAACCAACGTTCTAATAATGGAATAATACCTCTAAGGAAAAATATCCATACTCTCCAGGCAGGTTGCCAGAACCCACAACCAGGGCCTTTTCCAATTATTTCATTAAATCTAGCATACACAATATGCTTCAAATCCTTACATTGACGAATCTGATGCATGACTTTATACTTGTAACGATAAATACCAGTCAATTGACCTAAATGATTGAGTATATAATAAACACCATCCGCCAATTGAAACGCATCCACATTTCCTAATCGATATTGCACATGAGAATCAACAAGAATCTTTATAATCCTTAATATTTCACGGGTTAAGTGGAAGGCATGACCAAATCTTGACTTTTTTCTTTCTTTTGTCGTTAAAGTCTTGGTTGGCTTTAAATTAAAGTTATAGTCAAGGTGTAGGTAAGTTAACCCTTTTCGATGAATTAATAAGTTCAACATATTAAAACCTTGTCTGCAAACTTGCAAACCAGCTTCTACCCAATCAATTGAAGTTTGCTGGAAGTACTTTGTAGACTTTAAACTTTTAAGGAGTTTAACCTTACGTTGATTACTTGCAGTCTTTCCAGTTTTGCTACCCAGAGGATTGTGCAATTCATTTAACACATTATTTTTCAATAACTTTTGATATGAAATACGGACCTTGGTTGCACTATCTCTAGGAGAGTGTTGCTTGTACCACGACTTAACTAGCGCAGCATCTTCTGCCCTAATCATTTTACCACTACGACGATTAAAAGGATACGGAGCCCGCAACAATTGCAAGGCATCTGAAGAACCTTCTGGCTCAAGCGGCAACACATCGTAATTTTCGTCCTCTTCATCAAAGGCAAAGAATGGTTGAATTCCTTCTAAAGAAAATTCTTCTCTGTCTATGTCTCCATTTCCTATATTCTTTCTATGCGGTATTATTGGATTGAAGTTTTGGCTAAATGTAAATGCAGGCAAATTAGGGCTAAAATCTGAAACATGACAGTCAATTGCATCGTGATACCAAACCAAGTGGACCAGTTTAACAAATGAGTTATATAAATAAGGGAATGCTACTTTATATTCAGTTCTTATTGGATTTCTGAATATGATTCTATCAATTGAGTTGAATTCTGTAAAATCATCTGACTCCGGGTTATTTATTTTATCCTTATAGAGGGGTTCAAACTTTGGCCCTCCAGGGACAGCAACGTTTAAGGATTTAGCGGTGAAAAATGCATTTTTATCAAATAAATGATAATAATTTGGATCTGTAACATCTGGCATCAATGGTTGTGATAGTTTGTACAAATTAGAGATCATGGGTAACTCAAAGTTCCAATTTCTATATGATTCTCCATTTACGAAACTTGAATCTTCAACTAAGGGTTTTTCATCGTAGAGCCAATCTATAACCGATTCATCACTCTGTTCATTTAAATCCAAGCGGATAGCATCAGGATGTTCAACATCTTCTAAGTTTTCTAACCAGTCCAATGGTGGCTCTTCATCATCAAATGGTGGGAAGATCATTCTTTTGAAATGCCTTCTATCTCTTTTCTCTCTTCTCATGGTCGTCCATGCTGTTGCCCATTGGGCAGTATATACTGGTTCGATAACTCTTGGAACTTCATTGACAAAAGTGATAGCTCCACCTATATGATACAATACCTTAACTTCTTTAGTTGATTCCCAAGGTTGTGGCATATTTTCCAATAGTTTCAACATAGCATGCGGCATATATTTCAATGCTCCTAAATAGGCTTTCTTATCAGACGCCACTTTTCTAGAAGAAAGATCTCCATGGTCAATTATAATTTTTCTTAGATGTTCAGGAGGCATCTCTGGCTTCTGAGGAATTACTGTCCCTCCTGCTTTCGATTGAACCACATTATATCTTGATTTTTGAATTTGGAGCCAACTTCTCTTTCTTTGATCCAATTCTTCTTTAGACACAATTTCTGAAGCGGGTCTTTTGTTAACAGATCGGGATGATGAAGGAGGAGGAGGAGGCGGAGGAGGAGGAGGTGTGTTTGTATGTCCGATTCGATTTCTCAATCCAGGTGGAGGAGGAGGAGGAGGTGGTTGAACTCTTCGTGATGATGTAGATCCAGATGGTGGAGGGGGAGGAGGCGGCGGAGGTCTCAGAGAGTGTGCCCCATTTCCATTTGATACCCTACCATTCAGAGATCCTGGAGGGGGTGGATTCGGTGGCAGTATCTTGCGACCCATCCTTGATAAGTATGTGCTTGATAACGATTATGATAATAGCTTCTTCTTTAACTTAAACCTCATCTTCTATACACAAACAATTTTTGAAAAATACTTAGGAGGTCGCAATTACACAAATGTTAGATTTTCTTACGTAATCATATTCTATATAAAGTGGGTTTACCTTATGTTAATTCATTGATCAGATATGATTAGTTCTAGAATCTTCTAATCAAATACAATACAACAGAATACTTCAATGAACTATAGATGTCTGGTGGTAACATAACTGCGAATCTCACAGAGACTGTGAATCAAGCTCTTGCTGATAATATTCATAATGATGAGGATGATTGGCTATTAGTAAGGTTGATTTCGGCTTTTTTGGAAGCTATTTGGGAGCAAAAGAAGAACAGCACAATTAATCATCTGTGGAATAGACTTGGTGGAATAACGACTTATTGTTGTTCTATATATGGGTTGACATGTTTGGTTATGGCTCTAATATTGAATCGAACTTTGGTCATGGCTTCTACTAACACTCATCGTACCCAACAATTGGCAATCAATCGGAATAGAGGTTTAAGTGGAGCTCCTAAGCTGGCTGAAGTGTTGAAGACTTTGAGTATTATTAGTTTTCGAGTTGGAGTTATTGTATTACTTATCTATAACGCCTATACGGTTTTAGTTGCACTTGATTTGTTAGGTCGTATTGGGTTACTGGATGATCCGTTACCGTGGTTTTACAACTTGCTTCCTGGTAAACTATTCGCCTACAATGTTGAATACTTTGCTACTAATAATTACATGGCTGCTCCTAAGACTCAAGTTATGATTGGTCCCACAAGTGATATGTACTGGCCAATATTCTTAAACTTTTGTTTGCTGAGTTTCACGGAAACTTTCATATCTCTGATTCAAGGCAGGAAGCCTTATACTGAAAGTGGTATAACTATATTTGAACATTCATTAGCATTTCAAGAGTTTAGTTTGGGTGGTGCATTTTTCTTTGGTAATACTAAATTTTTGAAAAGACCAACGGAACAAGTTTTAATTGCTACGTTGTTTCTGATATTTAATCATTTGAATATTCATATTGGAGCTTTATTAAATGATAATAAATACCGATTAATTCCCCTGTCACTCATTGGAATCTCCTTTTTGAGTTATTTTATATCGACGTTATATAATTGGAAAGTTTTAGGGTTCCCTACTATTTTGATTATGACATTTACTCCACAAGTACTAATATTATTCATTATTGCAATTAGTACAATCATATTCATTGCAGCTGTGATAACTAACGGTTTCAGCTTTGAAGATTTGAATTATGCTAGTTTTTTCATTCATGATACCAACGACGATGAGCCTGATTTTGCATCTAGAAATTTTAATTTTACCTTAGGTGATGATTTCTATACAGCATTGTTGAATATTGGTATGTTGGCAATTACTCTGGCAGGTAAATCAAGTTACATAACTGAATTAAGTTTAGTAACCATAGATGAAGAAACTTGGATCGAAAGGAGTATATGGCAAAAAATTCAAAGTAATTTTAATAAATCACACCCCCAAAATTCGAATTTACTTTCATTATTAAGTGAGGGAAAGGAAAGTAAAGGTTATGCAAATTTGATTGTTCTGCCCTCACAACGATTAATTAAAGGTGGTTATGATAACAATATCAATAATGTCGATGATGGTAGCGAGAAGAAACCAACGAGTGTGTTCAGAAAGAGATATCAGTGTATTAGTCAAATGATTAGAAATACACTTCAATTGTTATTGGGGATCTTGTTTAATAAAATATTATTTGGATTAGTTCCTGATACAATTAGAACTTATGTTCTAAGAAGACCAATTCCAATCAAAGACTACACAGTTGGTGAATCAGAATTAGAATTTGAAAGAAGAAAGTATAGAGTACCATCGTTCTTAAGAAGTTTGGTTAAAAGAAGAGAAGCCGTTGATCGAGGTAGTATTGCCAAGTTCGTATCGCTTGATGATTATTCTGAAGAAGAATTAGCTAATGAATACGCTCATCTATTCAAAGGTGAACTTTTAGCGGAGCAAGATTCTTCTGCTGATTATATTGAACCAGCAGACGACTATTATTCGGAGCTGGAAATCGAAGATAGTGACGTTGAGTCCAATGAATTACTTTACAGAAACAGATTACCAACGACTACTTCCAGCACGGAATTGACACCTCTTCAAGAATTATTGACAGCTGAAGAGTTCAGTCAAATTATGGATCATTCAGAAGATATAAATATTATGCAATATCATTTACATAATGAAGGTATTTTAACAAGATCAAAGTTTAATAAGTTAGTATCAACCAATACAGGCTATTCCAACAAAAAGATAGATACTGATGAGAGTTTAAAATTGTTAGAGCTAATCATAGCCAAACGAGCTCATATAAGTCCAGATAGTACACAAGAGCATTACGAAGACTTGTCAAGTCGATTGGACTGTGTTATTTGCCAAACAAATACACGTGAAATCATCACTTGGCCATGTAAATGTTTTGCTATCTGCGAGTCGTGTCGGTTAAGTTTAGTCAGCAAGGGTATGGAAGGATGTGTGTGTTGTCGTAGAGAAGTGGAAGGTGTATCCAAAGTGTTTATACCATGATCTATATAAAAGTAAATATAAAATATGTACATATCTCATTAATCGTCTGCCTAATAGGGGTTGGATAACTCGGCTTTAAAGTTAACATTTTTTGCCACAAAGACACGTCCCTTTCAGTTCAGCTCTTACGATGAAAAAAAATAATAGTCAAGAACCGGAAAGAAAACTTGACTGACAACAAAGGGAAGTTCTAAAGCAAAAGATCTGTTATTACCATCGATCTGATCTTTGTTGAACTTGGACGAGTACATCAAGGCGAGAGATAGTTTCCACATTCATTTACCTTTTTCATCCAAACAAGCAATTCTTTCGCTACTTGTTACCAACATTTCTTGTTTCATCTTTATTGTTGTTAATTTCAATTTGCTTTGAAAGCATTTATCAACTCATATAACGAACTACTTTCAATTCAGTAACAATGACATCGGCTGCAGAAGTCATCTATACAGCTACAACTACCACCACCACTACGACTACAACAACCATAGCTCCTACTTGGGATTTGGTCACACAGAAATTGGCTGATAACTTTGTATTTTATTTGAATAGTTTAGATAACTTACCAGGAGGTCAAATCATATTAAGATATATTAAATCATCATACAAAGATGATCCTATCAGATCATTATTTGAATTAGCATTATTCATATTTGCATTAAATTACTATTTTTCTTCTAAGAAGAGGGAGAATAAATCTGATTTTGTTAAATTTTCTAAAAAGGAGATTGATGAATTATGTGAAGAATGGGTTCCAGAACCATTAATTGAAGAAATAAATCCCTATGAAAAGTGGCAATTGGATGCCATTCCTGAAGTGAAAGGTAGTAATGGATCTCACATAAATATTGATGGTAGAGAAAATGTGATAAATCTTGCATCAAATGATTTTTTAAACTTAAGTGAAAGTCAATCTATCAAGGAAGCTGCCAAATCAGTTATATCTACTAGTGGTGTAGGTGCTTGTGGTCCACCTAATTTCTATGGAACTCAAGATGTTCATGTCAGATTGGAAGAGGATTTAGCCAAGTATTTAGATGCTGAACATGCCATTCTTTATGGACAAGACTATATAACTGCTGGTTCTGTCATTCCAACATTCTTGAAAAGAGGTGATCTTTGTGTCGTTGATAGTGGTGTAACCTTAGCCATCCAAAACGCTTTGATCGTAAGTCGTTGTGATATTGAATGGTTTGATCACAATGATATGATTCACTTGGAACAAATCTTAAGTGAGATTCAGCCAGTGTTGGAGAAACAGAAGCCAATCAAAAGAAGATTTATCGTTACTGAAGGGCTATTCGCCAATACTGGGGATTTAGCCAATTTGCCCAAGATTGTGGAATTGAAGAATAAATATAAATATAGATTATTCTTAGATGAATCATTATCTTTTGGTACAATAGGTAAAAATGGTAAGGGAGTAGCAGAACATTTCAATATTCCAAGAAGTGAAATTTCAATTACTACCGGTTCAATGGCAAATGCCCTTGCCTCATCAGGTGGATTTTGTGTTGGTGTTTATGAAATGGTTCGTCATCAAAGAATTCAATCAAACGCTTATGTTTTTAGTGCCTCATTACCTCCATACTCTGCCAAGGTTGTTTCACAAGCTATTCAGGAAATAACTGAGAATGTTAATTCAAAAAGTGAATCAAAACTTATTGAAACTTTACAAACTAGATCAAACTTTGTTTATGACAAATTAGCTAAAAAGCTTGCTAAGTCACCTTATTTAGAAATAACTTCAGATAAATCTTCACCTGTTGTTCATTTAAGTTTAAAATCAACTTATAGGGAACAATTAAATTTACCAACAATATATGGGAATAGTGAATTGTTAGTAAAGGGAAGACCATCAAAATATAGAAATCCATTTGACGACTATTTTAATTTTGAATCGTTCATGTTACAAAAGATTATTGACTTTATATTACAGAATTCAAATATCTTAATTACAAGATCAAAAAATATATTAGAACATGAGAATTTGCCAGTTTTAAATCCTCATTTATTAATATTTATCAATAACGGAGTTGAATTAAGTGAATACCAGAAATTAATTGATATCTTTGATGTTGCTACTAACAAGATCTTATCCCCCATTAATAACGAAAATCAAGTTTTTGAATTAACCAACGAAATTTTAAATTATTAAAAGTATTGATTCTCCATACTTTATTTCTATTTTTTTTCTTTTTAATAAGTAATTCTTTACTTTGCATTTAAGGCATCTAATAATATTTCACCCAATTGCCATACCCCAGAACTTTAAGAATTCATAGTACATACCTTAATACAACATAATATAATACACATACATATCGTAATAACTTTCCAAGCATTGTAGCAGATAATACTACTTCTTTTACTACCACTAACCCGAAAGGCTGGAAACATCAGCTATTTTATTGTCAGCACAATCAAAATTTCTTAATAATTAATAGCATACCATCATATATTGACAAATTACTTTCATATTTTGTTTCTTACATCCAATAAGATCGATCTAGCTTCTTCTAGCTCGGGAGCAAAATAATTTAAATCTTTACACAATTCATAAGCTTCTTTTGGGTTATTACTCTGCAAGGCATTTCTAGCCAACCATAATTTGGCCTTGGACGTCTCATCACTCATCCCCCACTCAAATTCTTGTTCAGAACACAACTTCATATACCTATAAGTATCTCCTTTATTTCTCAATTTATCATTAATCAAAGCCAAACGATAGCAAATATGTGGTTCATAAGTAGCTATAGATTCACCTGTGTCATCATTGGTTAATGTATCTATAGTTAGAGCCTTTTCAAACGATTTAATAGCTTCCTCATATTTATCACTCTTCTCATAACAATTTCCGATCGCTTGCCACATTCTTTTATCCAATGGCTGTAATACTGTAGCCTTTTGATAGTAATATAACGCATATAAGTTCATATCCAACACTTCATAAGCTTGACCTAATCCATACCATGCCCGGAAATCTTTGGGATTAATATCGACTGCTCGTCTATACGATTCAATCGCAGCATGACTATTTTTCAACTCCACAAATTCATGACCCATTAATGTCCATGCACTAAGGCAATTCTTATTCAAGATCAAAGCTCGTTTATAATACATAATGGCCTTTTCATGTTCACATTTCATTGAATGATAATTGGCTATAATACAACAAGATTCCGGTCTAAATTTATCAATTCGTGATGCAAATTGAGCTAAATATGAAAGTTTTGATTTCTTCTCCATAACATAAAGCATATTGGAAAACGTATCTAAATCATCCAATCGTAATGGATCATCCAACAATATTTGATCAAAGATAGCTTCGGCTTGATAATAGTCTAAGTTATGATAGTAAATCAAGAATTGTTGAATCTTCAAAAAATTGAATTTGGGGAATAATGATAATAAGTTATTTAAATTCTCATATAATGTAGAAGATTGTTGATAAAATTCTTGTAAGATAACAACTTCAAAGAATTCAAACATGATACTATTAGTGATATTTCCACCTGATTTATCTGACTTGATATTGTTTATAAAATTTATAGCTTCATCAAATGTACTAAAGGAAGATGCCAACTCTTGCCAACATGACCAATTATAAGGAAACAACTTTAAAGACTCATATAGATTTGATTGTGCCAAACGATACTTTTTCTTCTTATTATATATAATCCCATTTAAGTAGTATAAGAAAGCGTTCTGTTTATGAGCTAAGAAAATCTCAGATTCTTGAATTATCTTGGTTAATCGTGAATTTAATGTATTAAGAAGCTCCTTTGAATTCACACCATTTGATGAATTCACATTATCATTGTTGGCCCCAATTGCTCCTCCGTTAGGTAAATCGTTACCAACACCCAGCTGATCATTATTATTATTAAATGACCCGATATTTATGGATCCATCTGTTTCTTCAGTTGCCTTCTTATCAACAGATAATAAAATTGAATATAACCTTAGGAATAATGAATTACCACTCTTACAATCTTTCAAAACATTGGCTGCCCGATCGAATTCTTTACAATTTAAATATGATTTGGCTAATATAAACCTGTTCTGATCTAGTATATCATCCATTTCAACCTCTAGTGATATGGAAGTTGTGTTTTTAGTAGCAGTCTCCACTAATCCATTTAATGCTTCTGCACACCATTTAGAAGCCTGATAAAGATTCAAGTTCGATAGTATTTGAAATGCTTGTAACAATTCAAGGCGAACTTTATCCACCTCATACGTTCTGGTCGTCATTGTTATATATAATCTTGTGGTTGATGATCAGTTCGTCCTTTGACAATGAATGGGAAGAAGTGCTGCCAATTTTTTTAACGTGTCTGAGTTTTTATTTGTAAACAAAAGTTGTCAAGTACTGCGGTGTGGGTCCAAGTTTATCAAAGGGAATTCTTTTTAGTCTTTTTTTGTTACTGGTATAGAATTATACAACATTACTGGAAAGACCAGAGTAATCATGGCACATGCAGCAGCTGAAGGGATAGAGAAGCTAGATAGCTTACTGCATTTGTTGACAGAATCGACTAACAGTTATACTTCAGCGCATGATCTACTTAAGGTCAATGAGCAGTTGTTCAATCCAGAGGTATTTGATGAAGAACTCAAAGGTAAAATCAAACAATTAAAGAAACAATTCATATTGGATTCATTCCAAGTCAATAAAGCTATAAGAGAATTCAAAAGTTGGGATCATGAATCGACCCAGGATTTTATACATAACGATATAGCATCTTACAATGATGTATTGATAAAGAATGCTCGTATTCAAGATCAAATTGATGATTTTACAACATTATATGAAAAATTATATAATAATGTTAGCTTACCTGATTTCAACTTTTCAATTCAAACATTAGAAGCCTTTGGTGATGAAGATATTTTATCAAAATTAACTAAAGATTCCAATGGAAGCTACCCTACTGTGATAAATATCAATCAAATATTTTCATTGAATCCAAAATCAAATTTACCATTCCCTGACTATTTGAAATTCCAAAAATTAATGCATACTGAATACAAATTACGGATTGCTAAACGAATTAAATATGAAATATTACTTCTTATAAAACATCAAATCAGTACGAATAATATCAAATGGAGTACAAGAGATTCAGAATTAAAAGACTTTATAAATAATAAATTGTCCAATTTAATTGATGATGTTGAAAAGATAAAGGACCAGGAATTGAAATCGTTGAATCTTGATGAAGACGAGGCAGAGGAAATAGATACAGAAGATGAAGAAGAAACACAACAGGAATTTGAGGAGGATGATGAAGATGAAGAAGATGATGACGAACGTGGACATGATCATGATGATGATCATGAGGGAGACCATCATCAAGAAGGCACAGACGATGATGCAGAAGAAGAGGAAGAAATAGAAATTGTAGACGCAGAAAGTGAAGATAATGATTCACAATTCAAGTCAACTGATATAGATGGAGGAAATTTAAGTACAAGCCAAGTCAGCGAATCTAGCAAGAATAATTCTGAAGTTGAAGCTGATTCCGATGACGATGGAATGTTAATCGATTGATAATTTGTATTAATTTATGTAGATGAATGAATAGTTAGAAAATGTACCACATTAAACGATAGTAATATAACAATAATAATAATTTAACCATAGTAACTCTATTTATTGCTCTGAAACATGTTCAATTCTTGGAGCAGCAACTGCAGCAGCTGATTCATCACCATGTAAGAGATAATTAAATACTTGAGCAGTTGAATCACCTTGGGCTCTCCTGAAATCAACAATTCTATATATTTGATAACCAGCAACACCACCCAAGAAGAAGTTAACACTGGCTAATAATGCATTCCTTGGTTGTATAACAAACCCGGCCCATCTTGTCCAGATAGCTCCGGTAGCAAATAATGCCAATTGTTGGGTACCACTCAATTTTTCAACCGGTCTTTGTAAATCATTGAAACCAGCTATAACCAATGACCACTTTAAGACTGGGGCCCAAAAATGTACAGTTCTTGGACCTGTTTCTGAATTTAAGAATTTGGCAAACTTGGAAGTATGTTGGACTGCTGTGGCCATTTTGAGATATATTAATTACTTGAGATCGGGTAAGACAATGAAATTAATGTGTGAATAGATATGACCTTCAAATGTGGTAACAGGTCTTATTTGTGGAATATAATAATAGTAGTGATAATACCAATAATAGATCTTTTGATGACTTACTTTTAAAAAGGAACAATTCGGGAACTATCGTTTTTTAAAGACGGAGATTTTTTTTTTTTTGGGTTTAAAAGGGAGGATCAAACTTTTTTGAATATCGGAGACAAAGACACGACCAGTACATATATTGTTAGTTTTGCAATCTTTATAAACGATTGCAGTCATCAAAGAGTAAGGAATACACCTAATCAAGCCAAGTGATCCACAAAAGGTAAGAGATATATATATCCAGAAGTCAATATCATCTGATATTGAAGAGTTTATGTAAAATATATGACTGACACGATTGAAAAATAACACTAACTTTATGTATATACAAGTACAATACAATATTTGCCAACCATTTATTATACTATATACTGTTCATAAATTCTTCTAATTATTTGCCCAAAGGAGCAATCATGTTTCTCCTTCTTCTTCTTAATCGTCATCAAAATCCTCAAGACTCGGTACATCATCTTCGTCAGATTCCTCATATACATGCATTTCCAGCTCATTCAATCTTTGTATTTCTCTATCCTTGGCATCTATAACTTTAGCTTTAAGAGTTCCAGTAAGTCGATCGATTGCATCTGTGGATATCGACGCGTTAAAGTACTTTTCATAAAATGACTTACGATTAACCTCTTTGATCGTCGATATATATCGTGATACGTCACTATCTTGTCTTAATATAGAATCAAATCTAATATTTATCAACTCATCACGAATGGAGTTTTGAATAGCATCATTCAAAATGTATTTTTCAAATTTTATTAAGGAATCAGATTCAAACATCCTTTTTAATATTTCAAACTCTTGAGGAAATATAATCTTAAACACGTCACATTGTTCATATAACCAATTTTTAGATTGACTAGCATATAAAGCTTTAGTTTGCTTGCTGGATTTTATATATCCAATTCCACCTTCTTCACTATTCATAAATGATATAAATCCATATAACAACTTTTCCAAGGACCAAGTTGGGTTCCAAGATTCTCTATGATAACTAGTCATCGTCATACAAATTGCCAGTCTCCGTATAAATCTACCACTTGGACTAATCATTTGTATTTCAGGAGGTTCCTGAGGATAATTTGGCGGGAATACTACAACACCAAGATATAATCCTCCCAGATAGGGGGTATTGATTGATCCATTGATTAAGAAATAACATATCTGGAGATTCTCTTCATCTACACCAATGGTCACCTTGTCAAGTGGTTGGTTAATAATCTTGTTATAGTCTCTTGTTAAAAGTCTGGTGGTAGCTGCCTCAAGTGCCTGGTTATCCAACTTTATGCTAATTGTCCTTGGTTTTAGTATTCCATCCGGACTTGAATCTTGAAGTGTGGACATTTTATTTTGCTATGGCTACCACCAAATGTAAAGTTGAATATTTTTTCTTTAATATGAATGATAAATTAACTTCTATCTCTATTAAATATTAAAATTATATGCTAAAAAGGAATAAAGGAAGGAATAAAGTTCAGTTTATTATTATTACTCGTATGCATTTGAAAATTTGAAAATACTAGACGCCATGAAACAGGTACTCACATAATAATTTCTTTTCTTCTTGTTAACTATGCGAGATAACAAAAATCTGGGGAAGGAATTAATTTACTTAGTATGATGATTTTTTTATTCTGTTTAAAATGATTATCTCTATTCTATCTAAATATATCCACCTTGTTTACATAAACTATAGAAAATACCATCTTGTTTACTTAATAATGTCCGTGGAGAATCAAATTCTTTGACTTCTCCTTGATCCAAACTAATGATCTTATCACTATCCATAACCGTATCTAATCTGTGCGCAATAGTGATAATCGTCTTGGATTTGAATTCACTTCTAATAGTCTCTTGAATGATCTTATCCGTTTGCACGTCAACAGCTGCTGTAGCCTCGTCTAATACTAACACTTGCGAATCACTCATCTTCAATAATACTCGTGCTAACGACATCAACTGTCTTTGTCCTGATGAGAAATTCATACCTCCCTCGTACACCTTGTATTCTAACTTCGATACTCCTTCGTCTATCCCTTGAGTCTTATCCTCTAAATTCTCAATATGTTCTTTCAAGTGCGCTAACTCTAAAGACTTCCATACTTCCGCATCTGTGTAATAGTTGAATGGGTCAAGATTCTGTCTGATGGTACCTTCTAATAATTGTGAATCTTGTGGAATGATACTCAATCTGTGTCTCAAATCATATAACTTCATACTACTAGTATTAAGATTATCGATTTCAATATTACCTTCGGCTGCTTCGATGATTCGGAAGATGGATAACGCTAACGAACTCTTACCTGCACCTGTTCGACCAACTGCTCCAATATGTTCACCAGGCTTGATGTGTAATGAGATGTTCTTCAATACCAAGTCAAGATTCTCACGATACCTCGTGGAATAATTGTGAAAGTAAATCTCTCCATCCTGTGGCCAATGCAATGTTGGCTTAACAAATTGAGCTTCATCTGCATCTTCTTCCTCTCCTCTTTCAACATCTATTGAGGTATATTCTAAACATCTTTCAACAGCGACAACATTACTTTCAACTTCGGCCGACATTCTAACCACTGCTCTTAAAGAACTAGTAACTTGTAAGGCATAAGCCATAACAAAACCAGCCATAGATGATGTTAATGGAGTAGAAGTTGTCACAGTGAAGATAGCTAATAAGGAAGCACATAATGAACCAACAGAACCAATGACTTGCAATCTAGACAATAACCATCTATGAATTGATCTTAATAAGTAAGCGGACCTAAGATTAAAATCAATATTAGCATTATTGATATGATCAAACCTATCATATTGCTTATAGGCTCTGATTGTATCAATACCGTTTAAGGTCTCCCCTAAATGACCATAGATTGGAGATCTTGAAATCGAAATTAATCTTTTCAATTCTCTTGACAAAGAAACATAATATAATTGATAGTACCAATAGATCCATGATAACAGGAAAATAACCAAAACAAATAAGGGCATGATATAACCCACAACCACAAATGTTATAAGAGTGGTCATAGCTTGATGAATAAATCCTTGTAAGGAACTAGGGATAGAGTCATCAATCAGGTTCACATCATTAGTAAATCTATTCATTATTCTACCTACTGGAGTCCTATCAAAAAACACCATAGGAGCTTTCAACACCCGCTCTGCCATTTTATCATGGATCTTTCTAGAAGCATTTAATCCTAACCAAAGCATCATCACCATTCCTCTGATGATGTTAGCTACACTAGCACCGAATCCAAGAATGAAATAAATCATAATGAACCTCCAAACGTCGGGGTTAGCACCTGAATGACTGTTCTGTTCTGTCCAATGCTTTAACCAATAATTTCCACCAATAGACACACATGCAGCTACTACCAAAAGTGTAAGCCAAATCGCAACCCCAGTCAATGAACATGCCTTGGCATATTCAATATAAACTGACCATTTAACTTTACCCTTTGCACTTGTTTCTTTGATTTGTCCACTTCTTAAGTCTCCAACTAGCTTTTTCAGAGGGTCATGGTTTAAAGTGGCGATACTGGCTCTTCTTAAAGTCTTGTAGGTATTAGTTACTTGTGGAGTCAACTCTTCTAGTGCTTCTTCAACTTGAACAGGGACTAAAACATTATCTTCGGGACCCGCTGTAACGACAGTAGTCGTGTCAGTTGTAGTGAGAGCAGGCAAATCATCAACTGAAGGAGTTTTGGATACATCTGTTTTCCCGAATTCTGTAATCAATTCAAATAACTTAGGATGATGTTCTAAATTAATATCATCATATGTACTCTCTTCAACAATTTCACCTTTTGAAATCAACGTAATCTTATCAGAATAATTCAACGCGGGAATTGAATTGGTACTCAAGATAATAGTCTTAGTCGATAATAACCCTGTCTCTCTACTGAAAACATTATCCAAAAGTTTCTTACCAACGTGTGAATCAACCGCACTCAATACATCATCTAATAAGTAAATATCGGCTCTGGCGTAAACTGCTCGTGCCAATGCCAATCTAGCCTTTTGACCCCCCGATAATGAAATACCCTTCTCTCCCACTTGGGTATCATCTCCATCAGGTAACACCTTCAAGTCGGGCAATAATTGACAGGCATCAACTGTCTTATTGTAGAAATCTTCATCATACCTATGACCAAATAAGATATTTTCCTTTACTGATGCATTCATGATCCAAGGAGATTGAGCACAATAAGCAATATTCCCTTCAACCTTGACAGAAGGATCTGCTTCTTTTCTGTCACCTTGAACAATTATCAATTGTCCTAATAACCCATAAAGAAACGATGATTTCCCTGCCCCGACTCTACCTATAATACTTGAAATGGAACCTTTCTTGGCAGTATAGTTGACATTCTTGAGCGCATAGTTATATGATTCAACTGAAACTTCTTCATCGTCGGTATATTTTGGCTTTGACCATAAGAAAGAACTATTCTCAATAACAACAGCATCTTCTTCATCTGAAATAGAATTAACATTATGTGAAATGAACATCTCTTCTATCTCGCTATTAGTTAAATAGGCATTAATTCTTCCGATTGCCACGTATGCCTCAGTCATTGAATTAATGATCATGGGCAATTCCAACAACGGACCACTCAAAAGATTAATTAAAGCTAATGCAGGGAAAACTATTTCCGAAGTTAATGGAATCCCACTCGTTAAGGCGAATGTTGAAAATGATGCAAATGAAACTAAGAAGGGAATCAAATTCCAAATAAACCCTCCGAATTGATTAACCAATCTAATCTTGGCTAAATTCTTTAATTCTTTTCCATTTCTTGATTCACTTAATTTGGCAAGCATTGGTTTCTCCCATGCGTATAACTTAATTGATTTAATGGAGCTTAAAATTTCATTAACGATTCTTGATCTATTATCTTTTAATTTCATTTGTTGTTTGTTTAGTCTTCTCTGATGTTTTACAAAAATTGAATTGAATGGGACTAATAAACACATGACGGCGATTCCTGATAATGTTGCCTTCCCCAATAATGGCCATAAAGAAGCAACACATAATATAATATCTATTGGAGCCAAGAAGAAAATACTTAAATTTTGAGATACAGCCTGAATTCTTGTAACGTCAACAGACATTAAATTAATAACATCTCCTGAACTAGTTTTCAATCTTGATTCCGACGATAATTTTAATGCCTTTTGATAAATCAAGGACATTAATGCTGATCGACATCCTAAACCAACCACCAAGGCTCTTAATAAATACTCATTATTCAACGATGCTTGTAAAGCCGTGACGAAAAACATAGCCAATGAAATCAATATCCCTTGAAGAAGAGGAGCATCCTTGGTATCGAAAAAACGAATGAATAATCTTAATAATTGGGGACTTACAAAATTTAATAATCTACTCATGAATTCAAAGAATATAGCGATTGAACTTTTCCATCCAAATGCCTTGATCAAACTCATGAATAATGTATTTTGAGAACTGGTATCCCAATATTTACCAAGAGTTTGGGCATTGATGACCGTTGAAACATGTGAGGGAATCTGAGGTAACTCTTGTTCATCTAGGTATTGCTTTTCATAAGTACTCATTATCAAGGGGTTCATCCAAGTGAATGTAATTTTCTCAATGACATTATGTTTATTTAAATCATCTGCATGGCCATCCTTGGTGAATTGGAATTCTAATTCTTTATTTGGTTTCCAAAGCAGTTTAGAATTCTCCATGTTGAATATAAACACATTATTCACAAGTAATAATAATTCAATGGCAAAGATGGCGTTAGAATATTCCACCAGTTTGATTAATCTCCAATTGGTGAAATTATCTTGAAAGAATAATACCACTTGTAAAATCAAAAATATTGGCCAAAATAATAACAAAAAGTCAAATGGAATAGGTCTATAACTTGTTTCAATAGCATGTAATGGTAAAACAACTCCTAACAAAGTGATGGTGATCAAACTAAACGCTATTATTTTTGTATCTGCCAATCTATCATGAATACTATTGAAACTAGTTAAGAAAAGGAACAATAATCCGTGGAATAATACTGAATTTAGTCTGACATAATGAGTCAAACCTGTGAACTTAGGAGAATAACTTCCGTACCTAGTGGTATGACTGATGGTATTGAAAAGGGTAATTGTACCTAGAATGATACTTATGATCCCAAAGGCTGACAAAATCCAAGTTAAGAAGCAAGGGTTGAAGGCATTCTCATTGTTGGGTGCCAATGGGTTTAGGATAGCCGAAGCCCCACAGCTTAGCACGGGATAGTGTTGATCCATCATAGTTGGTGATTGAATGGCTTAATATGAATGGTATTGTAGGTAAACTTGTTGAAGTTTAACTTGAATTGAGTTGAGTTGTATTGAATTCAACTTAGTTCATATTTGCCGTAGCTGAGTGCTGATTATTTCTCAGTGGACCAGCGTCTGAGTCAGCTATAATGATTAATAGATGGAGCAGGAATGGCAAGATAAGATAAAAAAGCTAGACTTTTGGGTCAAGGATCAATCAATTGGAATTATGGTTTAAGATATATATAGACATAGATATTTCAGACGATGAATGACATTCTGTTTTTGTGGTTTTTTAAACAGACAAAAAAATCTGTCATTTTTAAACTTTTGGAGCCGTATGATCAAAAGATAATGAAATATTTGGACTAAAAGGGATAGACAGATAACCTTTTTTAATTGAGTACTATACAAAGGTCAATAGATGGTCCCCACCTACATAGAATAGGTCATCTTTTTTTGACAATATAGGAGGATCTATAGTTCCTGAATCGTTATCTGTGGGTGACGGGCGGCGGGCTAGAGCTACCATGTACCCCCTCTTTTGATAACAACTTTATTGATCTAATTGAACGCCTTGATGACTTAACATTCTAATTCTAGACGAGCCGAACCAACTACATGTACTCTGGAAGTAAATTTGGTTATCAATAATTTAGGTTGGTATCTATCTATCGAAATGGTCAAACCAAATAGACTGAAAGATTGATAGATAATGAATGTCGTGTGTCCTTCAAGGTTATCAGAGGTGTTTCCCAATTAGGATGTACGTCCGGAGTGGTCTTATTTTTCAAATGATAACATAATATATTAGGTAATCTCGATAGCACGTGATTATTTTTTTAAGAAAATTATTGGATGCAAAAATTCAAATAACTACAACAACACAAGAACTACAATAAATAATCAATAGATCACAAAATGGATCAATAAATTGAAATCACAAGAAAATTGGCTATAGTAGGGACTTCTAGGAAACGCGGTCAAATGGGTTTTGTTTAACTGGTAGTAGAAGGATTCAGTTGACTACCAAGTGAATTACAACTGTGACCAACATAATATATCAAATGATCTTATCTATGCTCAATTGATAGATATGAAATGATATGATATAAAGGGTCATCAAACGTGTAACTCCTCAGCACGATCCGGAACCAGGCTATATATTTATATACATATATATTATAGTTCTATGGTTTGTTGTTGTTTTGTTGAAAGATGAAAATTTTTTTTCCTTTCAAAATTTCCATATGCTTCAAAAAAATAAAAATTTGAAATTTCGCACCGGCACCGAATTTTCTTGACCAATTAAATGACAGCCAAATAGTAAAGAATGGAAATTATTCGGAGTTCTGTTATAAATGAAAAACCTGGAGTAAAAGAGTGCATGTAAGGTTACTACTGGATATTTCCTATAGTAAAAAATGTCCCGAGGGTAATTAGTTTCAACTTCTACTAGTACGATCTGGGTTCAACATATAAGTATCAACTGAAATATAATGATACTATATACCATCAACCAGAGAGAGCAATAGAGCAATGTAGACAAAACTATTAAAACAAAAAAATCAATAACAATAAAGGTAGGCTTTATATCTTAAATAAAAATAAAAAATAAAAAGTGATCCCCATACATTATTGATTATTATAAATTTCCTTATTGTAATTGGCTCAGTTTTCAAATTTATTATGTATTTGATCTTATATGCAGTCCCATAGTTAAAGTCATTTTTTTAACCCGCTGCCATGTTAATTCCCATCGACAAAATTTAAGGAGACAACAATTCCTGAAAGGAAAGAAATTTTGATCTAATATATATTTATATTCTTTTTATTTCTTCTTTTTCAATTTGTTGTTGATTAAACTTTTCAATTCCTTAAGAAATGTTGTCTGCATCAAGAACTTCAGCTCTCAGAGCTCCTCGTTCAATCCGTGGGTTGGCTACTGCTGCCTTAACCAGGGATTCTCAAGTCAATCAAAATTTATTGGAAACTCATTCCTTTATCAATTACAAAAAACATCTTGAAAACGTTGAAATTGTTAAATCAAGATTAAATAGACCATTGACTTATGCTGAAAAATTATTATATGGTCATTTAGATGATCCTCATGGTCAAGATATTCAAAGAGGGGTTTCCTATTTGAAATTAAGACCTGATAGAGTTGCTTGTCAAGATGCTACTGCTCAAATGGCTATTTTACAATTCATGTCTGCTGGTATTGATCAAGTTCAAACTCCATCTACCGTCCATTGTGATCATTTAATTCAAGCTCAAATTGGTGGTAAGAAGGATTTGATTAGAGCCATTGATTTAAATAAAGAAGTTTATGATTTCTTAGCTAGTGCTTGTGCCAAATATAACTTGGGTTTCTGGAAACCAGGTTCTGGTATTATTCATCAAATTGTCTTGGAAAACTATGCTTTCCCAGGTGCTTTATTAATTGGTACTGATTCCCATACTCCAAATGCTGGTGGTTTGGGTCAATTGGCTATTGGTGTTGGTGGTGCTGATGCCGTTGATGTCATGGCTGGTTTACCTTGGGAATTGAAAGCTCCAAAGATTATTGGGGTTAAATTGACTGGTAAAATGTCTGGTTGGACTTCTCCAAAGGATATCATCTTGAAATTAGCTGGTATTACTACTGTTAAAGGTGGTACTGGTGCCATTGTTGAATATTTCGGTCCTGGTGTTGAAACCTTTTCTTGTACTGGTATGGGTACCATTTGTAATATGGGTGCTGAAATTGGTGCTACTACCTCAGTTTTCCCATTCAACAACTCTATGGTTGATTATTTAAATGCCACTGGTAGATCTCAAATTTCTGACTTTGCCAATGTTTATAAAAAGGATTTCTTATCTGCTGATGAAGGTGCTGAATATGATCAAGTTATTGAAATTGATTTAAATACTTTAGAACCTCATATTAATGGTCCATTCACTCCAGATTTAGCTACTCCAGTTTCTAAAATGAAAGAAACTGCCATTGCTAATGGTTGGCCATTGGAAGTTAAAGTTGGTTTGATTGGTTCATGTACCAACTCTTCTTATGAAGATATGACCAGAGCTGCTTCCATCATCACTGATGCTGGTGCCCATGGTTTAAAGGCTAAATCCATCTATACTGTTTCTCCAGGTTCTGAACAAGTTAGAGCCACTATTGAAAGAGATGGTCAATTGAAAACCTTTGAAGATTTCGGTGGTATTGTCATGGCTAATGCTTGTGGTCCATGTATTGGTCAATGGGATAGACAAGATATCAAAAAGGGTGACAAGAACACCATTGTTTCCTCATTCAACAGAAATTTCACTTCTAGAAATGATGGTAATCCAGCCACTCATGCTTTTGTTGCCTCTCCAGAAATGACTACTGCTTATGCCATTGCTGGTACTTTAGCTTTCAACCCAATCACTGATACCTTGAAAGATTCTAATGGAAATGAATTCAAATTGAAAGAACCAGTAGGTGTTGGTTTACCAGTCAATGGTTATGATCCTGGTGAAAACACTTATCAAGCTCCTCCTGAAGATAGAGCTAGTGTTTCCGTTGTTATTGAACCAACCTCTGATAGATTACAAAAATTGACTCCTTTCAAACCATGGAATGGTAAAGATGCTGAAAGATTACCAATCTTGGTTAAGGCTGTTGGTAAAACCACCACTGATCATATTTCAATGGCTGGTCCTTGGTTAAAATACCGTGGTCATTTAGAAAACATTTCAAACAATTATATGATTGGTGCTACTAATGCTGAAAACGGTGAAGTTAACAATGTTAAGAATCACTACACTGGTAAATACGATGGTATTCCTCAAACCGCCGGTGCTTATAGAGATGCTGGTTACACTTGGGTTGTCATTGGTGATGAAAATTTCGGTGAAGGTTCTTCAAGAGAACATGCTGCTTTAGAACCAAGATTCTTAGGTGGGTTTGCTATCATTACTAAATCATTTGCTCGTATTCATGAAACCAATTTAAAGAAACAAGGGTTATTACCATTGAACTTTACCAATGTTGCTGACTATGACAAGATCCAACCAGAAGATGAAATTGATTTACTCGGATTAACCACCTTGGCTCCAGGTAAAAACATTGTTTTAAGAGTTCACCCAGCCGATGGTTCTGCCACTTGGGAAACTGAATTATCTCATACTTATAACAGTGAACAAATTGAATGGTTCAAATACGGTTCTGCTTTGAATAAGATGGCTGCCGTTTCTGCCGCTTAAAACTTTTTTAAGTTGAATTGAATCAGGACTAAATCCTTATCTTATCTATATTTATTAGTTGTATTGTTTCTTGGAACATAAAGAAACAATTAACTTTATTATTCTTCTTTTGTTTTTTTGTTTTTTTATTCTTATTCTTATTAAGTTACATTAATTTGATGTTATTCATTAATTTTGTTTAAATACTTTTTCTCTGCATAACATTTTGAAATAAATATATTCATTGTATCTAAAAAGAAGAAGAAGAAGAAGAAAACGTGTATTAGAACTTCACAACTATCAATAGACTTGGAGTACTTAAGCGTGTCTTAGTTTCATTCTATTATATACTTTTCTTTAATACAATTTGCAAGGTTCTGTATATTCATGTGGGATGGTGTCAGATTATTTAGCTCCTAATTCCAGAGATTTCTGAAAAAAAAATTAAGCAGAAGAAAGTCTAAGTTACTTGTGGTGGTCAAGGTTAAAAAGATTAAAGAGTATTTAAGTAGATTATCCCATCCTCTAAATTATTAACTTATTATTAATTTCAATAAATTTGGTAGCGCTGCCTACAGGATTCAATCAAAGAGATATATTAACTTCCCTCCTTTATAACATAACATCATAGTTACAAGAATAATAAAAATGCGTATGGTGAATTCAAAAGAAGCTTCCAAAATATTTAGGTTTGCATTAAAGTTAATTGCAGTTGCAGTATTACCCGTGATTTGGTACTTTTATACCCCACTCATTCAAAGAAAGCTTCCCACACTTCATCAAAACTGTATATTATATTGGGGCTTTTTGCTCTTAATTGAAGTTTATAAGTATGACCCTGAATCCAAGATGGACTTAGAATTATATGAAACCGAATTTTTCCGACAGATTCTATCCTCGGTGATATTTTGTTATTCGGTGCTTGTATACGGTTTACAAGAAGATCTCTCAACTTTGTCACCTGATGAATATGAAAGATACATGAGGGAAATTAATTCTATCATACTGGGAGCATTCCCTGATATTAATGGTTTGATTATGGCCTCAATTAACTTGGGAAGAATTTGTAAGGATAGGGGCTTCTTTTTCAAAAAAATTGCTACTGACAAACTTGCTGCTGAACAAACCACCAACTGCGTCTCTCAAATTGAGGCTGCCACTAAAATTATCACTGACTATAAGAATAAATCTAATGGTGCTGTCATTGAAGCTGAACTTGAAAAAGGTATCTCTAAACTTGAATCAACGTGACCACTATAGCTGCTTGTTTAGCCACTATGAGGGCCCCTACTGATACTACTGGCACCGCTACAGTAACCGAGGAACCACATCAATTAGTCTAATCTTTCAATTCTTTTGAATAAATATGTTTTTATAATTTATGGTGTTTGCAGGTTAAAGATTATGAATTTTATGATTTCATGCATCTATGTATACATTTTAACGTTTTGATCACTTACCCCCTTTTATTGGTAGCGCTAGCGCCAGGGAATATATCTTCAAAAACAACTTTCTTTTTTTGTAAACAATCATAACTTCTTTCCCTTATTCAACTCTATCACAATAAGAACAATACACAAGATGAATTCAAGAGAGTTTTTTCATTATCTTGGTTATATACTCAGGTTCACTTTAAAGGTTATCGGACACTTACCCATGATATGGTTCCTTTATACCGCATTAATCCAACGCCAATGTCCCACAGCTCACCAAAGTATTTTAGTGCAATGGAGTATTTTGCTCTTTATTGAAGTTGATAAGTATGGTCCTGAAGCTGAGATGGACATGCTCTTGAGATACACCGAATTTTGGAGGGAATTCTTTTCCACTGTGGCCTTATTGCTCTTTCATTCCATGATTCTAGTCCAATTCTCAATCGACAAGGCTACTTCAAATGGAATTACCGCTTCACCGATTGATTATCCTTATTACATGAAGGTATACAATTACATGATACTGGAAGCAATCCCTGACAATATTGGTTTGATTATGGCCTTTATTAATTTGATCAGGATTTGTAAGTGTAGAGAGTTTTATTTGAAGATAGTAATTGCTCAAGATTGTGCCAAACTAGTCGATAAACATATAACTACACTTGAGACCCTTCTCGCTGCCCATGGTCAAATACTTGCATCTACTTCAACTGCTGCTGCTTCTTGGAAACCTAAAGCTGAATCCTTGAAAAATTCTGCCATTAGAGCTGATGAATCTATCTCTGAACATGAAGTTGATATAGCCGCTATGTCCAGTTATTTAGCTGCTACGAAAGCTACTTCTCACTTCTCAGAATCTACTTCCACCACATTAGCCGACGAGAAATACCAATTAGTCTAACTTGTTTAATTCAATTCGCTTGAAAGAGGTTTTATATTTTATGGTATTTGGCAGGTTAAACATTAAGTATTTTATGCCTTCATGTATGTATATGGGTATACATTGTGTGAATTATATTTAATATAAGTTATAAATTATCTATTGTAAGTGATTAAAGTAAATTCAGAGCCGTGATTTAGAGTGGCGAAGGTTACCATCCTGTAACTTTCCTTTTGTATTACACATAACCCATTTTTGTTTGACTTTTTGCAATAAATCCTTAAAACTATTAGACGAAGTCATAATATTTATATATAGATGGCTTTATAAAGTAATTTATTTTGTTTCTACTTCAAAGAAAGTAATATAGACCCTTTAATATATGGGAATTTCATTGGAATCACTCTAAAAAGTATGAATGGAGTAACTATCCCTGAATAGTAGTTTATTGCAATAAAAAGTTGAACTTAGGCAAAAAGAAAAAGAAAGCCCGACGCGGGACTCGAACCCGCAACCTTTTGATGGCCTTTAAAATAAAGTAATATTTTTAAAAGTCAAACGCTCTAGCCATTGAGCTAGCCAGGCTTATTTTATTCTAAAAATATGTCTAGGATTGTGATAAAAAGCCATAATCACGTGATAAAATCATTTTTGTTGCGACAAACATTTCTGTCCCAAATACTTATATACGATTCCGGGTGTATCCTTAAGACTGTATAAGAGCAATATGTTTGAATAGTATAAAATTTTATATCTAACAAAATATTCTGAATTTCCGACTTGAATGGACCGATTCTCTCACTTTTTGTTTTGACGCAGAAATAAAATAATTTTGTCAAAAGAAAATTGTTTATCAATGCACCCAATTAGGAAATGAGGTTTTACGAGGTAAATTGATTTATTACTTTTGAAAGAACTTCTACCCCATTGGAAATTGATATTGATCTATGGAAACAATCAAGAGTAAGTATTTGAAACCAAGATTTGGATAGTTTCCCACATTATCAGTTATATATATATTCGGGTCAAATGTCATTTCGACCATATAATCAAGACGAGGGCAGAGTTGTTAGCGATCTTTCACGGTTTGACTTCGAACAAGTGACGAGAAACAGGTCGAGGAATACCACGCCAACTTCAATTGACGGCGGAGTAGGAGAAGGTAGTGAATATACTCTTGATACAATAATACCTTATTATAAACAACCTCAGACTTTGCTTGAGATAGCTGAAGCACACCCCGAATTAAACCCCAAGATGAGGCAACAGCAACAGCTGCAACAGCAGCAAAAAATTACACAACCACCACCACCTCTACCACCCAAAGATCAAAGTTTGAAACCTCCAAAAAGAGTTAATCCATCCACATTTTGGAGTTTACCATATGGCAGAACGAAACACGTGAATGATTTACCACCCCAAATGGAACCCCAGGAATATTACGGAGGACCCAAACCTGATGATGCTCAAAGTATATCATCTCGACAAAAACAACTAGAAGAAGATTTGCTCAATCGAGTTATGAATCGTTCAATACTCACCTTCCCTGGTAAGTATTATGGTGATGGAAGGTTTAACCAACCAGAAATCTCAGTATCGTTCAATTCTATGTTTTACCTATTGGACATGACATTTGCTATTGTTGTCATTATTCTAGCATCAGTACTATCAAACAAAGATCATCGAGTTTCTGCAGGAATTTATCGTTATTTCATTGCCGATGGTATACTATCTTTAATTGTAAGTTTCTTATTCATTGTCAATATACTAAATTTCGAAAAGAGAAATGGAGGGTTCTATTGTCTAGCCGTGGTGATATTAAAGTTGGTATCATTCTTTATTGCCATTTGTTATATCATTCCAAAGAAGAATTGTATTACTGCAGCAACATGTAATGAGAGATTGGCATGTTCTATATTCATAATTATCTCCACATTTCTTTGGGTAATTAACATGGTGGTATTCCTTACTACATTATACATATCGCGTCTTAACGTGTTAGAGGATATTAATTTTGAATTCAGTGGAAAAGGAGCAAACCAAGCTGCTAATAATAGTATCATGAGACGTAAGTCCCAAGAAACCCTAATTCAAGAGCAATATAGACGAGCATCACAGTCAATAATCCAAGAACAATTCCCACAAGTATCAGTTATAGAAGAACAATTCAGACGAGTGTCTCAGCAACAGCCACTTCCACTTAGGGAATACTTCATTAATTTTGAAGGAGATTTTTATGAAATACTCAAAGACGCTGATAGACAAAAATATCATGATGCTAGTATATTTTTGGTATACGCATATGCCAAAGGTGAGGCTCAAAAAAATTTAAAATAATTTTGTGTACATTGCAAAAAAAAATACAAATTATTTATTATTATCACTTTCTGGACATCTATTCAAGCATCAAATATTCACTACAGGTCAAGATGATGCTATTCAGGATAGTTTTAATAGTTTTCTGTGGTATAATAGTGGTCAATGGTCTTCCAATAAGGCCTCAATTTGAACTAAGCAGTGCGGCGCTTAAATTGACTATACAAGGTCTAAGAGACACCAAGCATCGGTTGGAGACTGAATTACAGCTTTTGATGGCTCCATTATATGGACAAGAAAAGGAAAATAAGTCGGTTATAGATGAGGTTAAGATTGAACCTCCTGCTGAAACCAATAATGAAATCCATCCTGATCCTGAAGATGATGAAGAAGAATTAGGCGAAGCTGAGGAAGCTTACGATGGCGGTGATGAACATCAAGAGAGTGAAGCTCCAATTCCCGTACCTCAACAAGTCCCCTTTGAAGATGAATTACTTATCCTTGTCAAAGATTTATTGAATACTAAAGTTTTTCAAAAGATTGGTTTACAGAAATTAGTCGACGATGCTTCATTTTATAATTTCACCATTGGAAAAGATTTTATTCATAATAATTTATTGGTACCTAAAGATAGTAAGAACTTGTTTCTTTTCAATACTAGTGAACCATTATCATTTCCCAAGAAGGTCAAGAATAATTTTGCCAATTTCATTGATAAATCTCCACCATTTTCAATTCCTACATTTTTAAGTTTGAATGATTACTTTTTGGTGATTCCAAAATCATACCTTGAACAACATTTAGATGATTATAATCAAATTGATTTCAATTCTATTTATTCCAAAACCATTTTGAAAATGGCTACTGAGAAAATCCCTATTTTTAGAAAATGTATCAATGAAGGTAAGCCATTATTAGTATTTATGTTTGATGGGGCTGCTAAAAAGGATGGCTTGAATACTATTATGAATATTAAGAATTATTTACCTATTGACGGTCAATTCACTAGTTTCTCGACATTTTTTGATACATTTGCAAAAGATTGGATTGCCAATGTGAATTATGATAGTTTAATTAGATCAATTTTCTGTACAACTAATGTTGATTCAATTGATGAAAGTTATTGTTTACAAATAAAGGATAACAAATCACTTCATATTTTCCCGGCATTTTATGATATTTCCAAATTATTAGTTGATAAAGCCTATAAGCATATAAAGAATGCTAATCAACAACAAATTAAGAAACGTGATAGTTTAGAGGGAGAAGATGACTCATTGAATGTTGAAAGTCAAGCCATTAGACAAATCAAAAATAAAATTTCCAATGTGGTGAATCATGCTGATGAAGTTTCATATGAGTTAGCTACTGATCCCAAGCCCGTTTTTGAAAGGCTTGATGAAAGAATTGATGAAAAGATTGATACTGCTATGGGCAAGCTTAATTCATATCCTGAAAGATTGAGTGCCAAGAAGGATTCCATGAAGGAGAAATTGGGCGCCAAAAAGGATAATTTTAAAGAGGAATTGGATTTAACTAAGATGGTATTAGATGAAAAGAAATCTAATTTTGAGAATAAGGTTAAGAATGCAGTTAGTACGAAGTTGAAAAAGTATAAGTTTAAACCTCATATTTTTGAAAAAAATCAAGTTGAAGATGATAGTAACGAAGATGATGAATATTATTATGATGGTACGAACATTTATTTGGATGGTCAATTACAGGAACAATATCAACAACAACAGGAAGAATTGCAACCTGAAGAAGTTGAAGTTGAAGAAGAAGAAGTTGAAGCTCATAGATATGATAATAACGATCCCAATCATAAATACATCAGCAAAAGAAGTACATTCTTTGAAATTGAACAATCTAACTTGAAACATAAACACGTTGATGGGGGGTTTGTGTTACCCTTATCATTGATTCGTTTACAAGAGAAGATCATTGAATCACCTCGAAGCAAAAGATTCAGTCAAGTAGTGTTTGATATTAATGATGATCCATCACTGCTACCACCACCACCACCATCTGATGGTTCCATCATACAAGGATCTAGTTTGAAAAGAACTTTTATAAGCAAGAGGGATTCTATTTATAGTGATGAAGATGATTGTCAAAAGATTACTTGGTATAATATTTTCCATTATAGTATTTTTGGTAAGCCTAAATTCTGTCATAATCAGTAAAAGTAGTTATATTTACTAGAACTTATAACTTAGACTTAAAAATATAACAATTTATTATATATATTAATTCGTTGTCTTTTTAGAATAGTAAATATTTGTAGAATACATATGAAACAAAACGTTTGAAGAAAAGGGGGGTAGGGAGAAATTTGAATTGAAGGTAAAGCAAAGGAATAGAAAAATGAAAGATGAAAATAAAAATAAATGGCAAGCAAACTCTGATTTTTAAATCTAATTTATCAATCTTAATCTTAATCTCAAGTGAAATTCACACGACTTCCACTACTATCGGGATAACCATTCGTAGTACTATAAGAAGTATTATTGGAATATGGATTGTTTTGGTTTGTATGAGTTGTTGCTTGTTGATAGTTTCTTGGATTGTAACTTGATCCAAACCCAGTAGGTGCGCCACTACCACTGCCACCAATGGTAGAGCTAGGTTGAACGGGTTCGACATTATCAAAGTAGTATGAGTTACGGGCTGAGTCTGACTCAGGTTCAGTGGCATGAGTGTTTGAGTTTTGATGACCAAAGTTGAAATTAGAATTGGATTTGGAAGGGGATGTATTGGATGTACTTTCATTCTGAGCACCCGAGCGGAAATCTTCATCATATAAGGATTCATCTTCATATGGTTTGGATGCACCAAGACCATCAGGAGAACCAACACCACCTTGTTCATGACCCTTCATGGCTGTAGCCCCCAATGCCATCAATTCCAAATCTTCATCGGCTTCATTACCATCACCATTCTTATTGTCCAGACGAGGTAAGAAGGATACACGATCATCCTTCATTGGTTTATATCTTGTATCTGGGTTCTTGTATACCAAGGCCAAGACACAAGTCACAATGGTAAAGATCAAAAGGAAAAGGGCAAAAACGGCATTCAACACAAAGTAAACCACACCCATAACAGACCCCACAATATGAGGTTGTTTGAAAACATAGGAGAAGAACATAAAGAAAAGTGCATTCAAAGTATTGACTACTGCGACGGCAATATTAAAAATATTGGTTCTCTTATCCATAAATGGACGAATGACACAAACTCCCACACAATAGATTAATTCAATAGCAAATACAACGACGGATTGGATTTGACCATGAGTTTGTAAAACGGCAACAAAGATTGATTTCAACAAGATATAAACCAAAGTCACAAGGATGAAATAATAACAATCGGCTCTATATTGGACATAAAGGAATCCAAATTTATTCAAAAAGTTGGCATCTCCAAATAACAAATAAGCTGGATTATGGAAATTACGAACTGATCTTCTTCCAAATAAAATGACTCTTGTCGTGGCTTGGAATAACAAGACAACGACGAAAAGTAACAAGAAAACAGCAACGACAACTGATCCACTTGAATCACGGACATACAATTGCCAAATACACATGACGGCTAATTGAGGGAAGGCAATGACTAATAAACGATACAAGGACCCCTTGATGATCAAAGACCATTGTTTTCTATATTCATTGAATTTCCCTTCATTCATAATCTTGGATCTGACCAAGATTTCAATGATTGCCTTGAATAAACCTAAACATACCACCATGACAAATGCAAAGAAAAGTAAAAATATAATTGAAGTTAAGAATAAACTGGTGATTTCAATTCCGGCCAAATAAGCAACTCTTTGAATACCACGTAAAATCAAAATACGAGATCCAATATCACCCTTTTCATTTGTAGTATATAATGCTGGATCCAAAGAATCAGTATAACCAAAATCTTGATTATCAAGATTGATGGAAGCACGCTTGTATAAAGTTAAATGACCTGATTGAAGTTGAGATTGATAAATATCTCTAATATAATCAGTCATATCACTAATTGATCTTTTAATCTTCTTTTGAACCGAGACTGAAACATAACTAGCTTGTAAAATATCAGTTGGACTTCCACCGGTGGATTGAACATACCAATTGGCAATATCTTGAATGAAACCTAAACGGACAATCCCGACTGACCACATGAAATTTTGAGCCCAAGCAGCTGCAATGGGTGGGACTTTAGCCACGGCCATCATGGCTGTGATTGCCAATGATTGGAAATAAATGAATAATGATAATGAATTAGAAGCAATATGAGCAGCAGTATTGGAATGACCAATGACTGAAACTACCCCTGAAGTGATTACACCTAAACCTGCAATGGCAGCAATTGGCCAAGAAGCATATTTGGTTTGAACTGTTTTCCCATTAGTAACTGAAGCTTCAACACAAGCATAAGTTTGGAAATTATCTAAATCATAAATTAAGACTCTAACAGTAGCATCTAAATTGGGGATATTATAAGCAACACCAGGGATTAATTTTGTAACTGATTCTTCAACATCATGAGAAAAATCCAAATCCAAATGTCCTGAAGTCATTGGACATACTTCATCATAACCAATATCACACAAGGAGATATTTTTTGTGATGGCATTAATACCATAAGCAATTAATTGAACATAAACACCTACTTTGGCATTGATGGCTGATAAGGCAGTGACATCAAAATAAACAGTATTATTATGAGGATAAAATTCAACATCAAAGAATGAGGCGGTGAATTCTGAATTATCCATACATGTTAATAAGGAGGATGATTTAAGGTAAGATAAACCTGCCACTAGTTGTAGCAGGTATAAGAATAAGGTTGTGAATATTATATTTAATTTCATAATGTGACTAGTGAATGATTTGAATGATCAATGGATTTTTATTGATTATGATTTGATGATATAATATGATGAACGACTGGAGTTGATTTTATTTATTTATTGAATGAGATATTGAATAAAATGAAATGTAATGTAAGGGGGATATTGAAAATGTGTTATGTGTTATAAAAGAAAGGCCAGGTAGTTATCAAATAAGTGAAATATGAGCGAATGGACTTAAATGTGTTAGTTGTAGAAGTTAAATGAGATAGAATAGTTGATTTGATTTGAGTTGATCTGATCTAATCTAGTCTAATCTAAAGTGATATGATGTGAAATGAAGTGATCTGATGGTAGATGATGATACTAAAATCCCAAAGGATGAAACAGGGTTTCGTTGTTAAGATGAATCAAATTGAAACGGATGAGACAAGGGGGGTCCAGATCAAAAAAAAAAAGTATTTTTGGTATGGGCAATTTTAACTATGTGTGTGTGTGTGTGAGTTTTTTCTAATACGAAGAATTCCTAACCTAACTGAAAAAAAATAAAGTAAAGGATTTGATTCAAATCAAAATGATGTTAGCAATCACACTGTGATGATTGATTGATGATGATGAACCAGAAGAACGAAGGATAGATGGATTAATCAAACAAGATGAAGAAGAAGAAGAAGAAGAAGAGGAATAAGAAGTTAACTTCAAGTGAATTGACGGTCATTTTCCATTTTGCTGTTAAAAAATTGTCTCTTAACTATGGGTTAACTATGTATGATGTAAATTTCTTTTTGATACAAATCATTATTTTTGATGATAAAGTACACGACCTTTATTACACATACTTAAGATCATAATAAAAAGAAATTTTAAATGTAAACACAAGGCTGAGAAAAAACTTATATACAGTCCCATAGTACACCAAATCCAAAAGATGAAAATCTCTCTCTACCATTAAACTATTCTAATCATCATCATTAATCTTCAATCTTCATCACTCCTACGAACACCCTAGTAGACGACACGGTTATTAAATCAAATTAATTAAATAGATTGACACATTCCTTTAATTTAACACATAATTTTTCAATATCAAAATCTATATCTATATCTATTTGTGTAAGTGTTATGAGATTTAAAAATAGAAAAATTGAGATTTGTATTACGTCATCATCGAATATCTCCAAGAACAACCCATCTATTATTATCACACAACTATATACTATATAACCATTTACTACAATACTTTTCTTGATCATCTATTATACTCCTCCTCTTAACATCAGCCTCCTTCTAGTATTCTTCCTCTTGTTCGTCTTGTTCTTTTTCGGTTACTCGTTCGTTTAGATTTAGACTTCTCGTTAAAAAATTATTTTGCAACCCCTAATATTATATTACTCTTTACCCTTACTTATTAATTTTAAAATATCACGATATATTTAAATTAAATTAAATTAAATTAAATTAAATAAAATGAATTAAATAAACGAAATAATAAATAAATAAATAATTAATAAACATCTGTCTGTCTTTCTGTCTCTCCTAATAAGGAATACCATTTGTAAGTCTTTGGAATTCATCATATCCCTTAGTATAGAAACTTTCCACCGACTTCTTAATCAATCCACGGAAATATTGACTGGCTTCACGTTCAGTCTTCCCAGGTACAAATCTTTGTCTTAATTTCTTTACTGTAGAATCCTTAAAACATGGTAATCCACTATCCAACATGGGATTGACACATCTAACAATCGTCTCCATATATGGACGACATGCCATATATCCCTTGACACATAATTCTTCAAACCATCGGAATGCCTGAGTATTCCCACTGCCTCCCAATACCATGATCATTTCATGAGTTAATTTGAATGGAGCCACTTCAAATTTCACTCCACCAGGTACAATATCAAAACAAAATCCAAAATCAATATGTAAAATATGACCTTGATCATCATACATAATATTCCCATTATGACGATCTTTAAATTGTAAAATATATGAAATAATTGAATAGGCTGCCAATGATTTAATTAAATTATTTCGAGCTTGTTGAAATTCAATTGAATTCTCAGGTCCAAATTTAGTAATGAAATATTCATAAAGTCCATTAACTGCTTCACGTCCCAACATATCTCTACTAGTCGAATTAGGTAACACATCAATCACACCACACCCAGGAGCAGTGGCAGTCACACGATAGGGGAATACATAAAGATCCAACCCTGCATTACTCCAAATCGTCCGGAATACAGAAATCAATTGTAAGGCCAATACATCTTGTCGACAATCATCCCCAACTTTGAAAATAGCACCCTGCCATTTCTCAATGGGGATAATTACTTCTTCACCATACTCATCAATATCTTTGATTTCCTTCTTGATCTTGAATGTAGCCATGAATGGAGCTTTGGCATGGGATTGTAAGGGTCTTCCTGATTTACGATTGATATCAATGACAACACCATCAGGATTACTTGGTAAATAGACTCCAGGCTCTACTTTAATCTTATACATTTCTTCATCAATCTTTTCCTTTCTTTCTTGTTTGGATTTCTTAATATATGGTTTTAATTTTCCTGAGATTGAAGTTACTTCAGTGAAGAAACCAAATTCTCGTTGATAAAATTTCAAATCTTCAGCATTAAAACTTGAAGTCATTTTATCTTGAACTTTATCCAAAATAGGTTTGATGGCATCAGGTTCTTGTAATTCATCATCTCGATAACTATTGGCCAACATGTTCCATATGATTTGATGGGCAAATAATTGTGATACTTTGGCCGTCTCCAAGATAAATCTCTCAACATACCCCTTAACATCATACCTTAATCCTTGAACAATTTGAGGTACATAGAAAAACGTCAAGTTAACATCATGACTTTCTAATGATCTCATGGTATATTGTAAAATATATGGGTTTTTCCCAAAGGGAGGTAAGAACAAGGTGATTGAATCAATGGGTGACAAAGGTTCCCAGAATAATAAATGATAATGAGGCTGGATACTTGAATCAGCATTGATTCCAATATAATATTGCACAGCATCAGGATAATAAAGAGCTGGTAAAGTATTGTTGGAAATTAATGATTGTAAAGTTTCATCTAAATTCTTAATCTTATATCTAAGAGCCAAGTTGACCGCCAAAATAGGATCAATATTATAACTTCGTGTCAATGTACCTGCTGTGATTTGTGATTGATTGCTGATAAATGATGACAGGGCACCATTGCTGGAGGTAGAAGAAGACCCAGCAACACTTGAAACAACACCACTAATACCACCTGACTTGGAATCGGATGGATTTAATGGATCTAACCATACTGAAATCTTGGTGATTTCATCATCCAAGAAATATAACAAAATTGTCTTCTTATATGATAATGCTTCTGATTTATACGTGGGGGTTTGACCTACTAATCGAGCAATATCCTTTAATAATCCATAATCAGCCTTAATTTTCAACAAATTAGCACCATAGGGGAAATTGGCTCTACCTCTGAACCAAGTTAAAGAAGCATCAAAGATCAATTCTGTCAATGTTAACTTACTTCTTGACCCTAAACGATTATGATAATTCAAGACATCAAAGGAAAACTTGATTAATTCAAACCTAATAAATCTTGAATATGGATGTAAACTGGCAGTTCTTAAATTCTTCAATCCGACTTCAATGAATCTTGTGAATAATTTTAATAAATGATCACTTTGATTTAAGGTGGCTTCAAAATTGGATGAAAATAATTTAATTAAATGTAAATGAATTTCAAATGATTTTTCAGTTACTTGTGAATATTTATTAACTGTTTTACGATCACTTGGAGAATATTCCATCTTGGAAAATTCGGGATTTTCAATATCATGAGTAGTTGAAAATAATCCCATTTTCAATTCAATTGATGTTTCCCATTTCTTAGCAATCTCACTTAAAAATAAAATAGATAATGTTGGACGATCCTTCATGACGGCAAACCAAATCCCAATGGCTGAATTCATAAGATTACTTTCAAAAATCAAAAATGGAATTTCAACTAAATATCTAGTGGTCTCGGCTGAGTTTTCATCTTGAATTAATGTGAAACCAGCAATGTCAGTTAATAATTCAACAATTTCATCATGATTTGCATGGAAGGTTTTCACATTTAAGAAATTCTTCTTTAATTCCGCCACTCTTAATCTAATACTCGATAAATCAGTTTTATCATTGAAAGATTTATCCTTTAAATCAGATACAAATGTACTTCTCCAACTTAATTGAGATACAAATGAGGGTAATGTATTGACTTCACGAAGTTGAACTCGGGAAATAGATGACAATTCTCGATCATTACCCAAAATATTCCCGGCCATTTCTAATGCAAACGAAACACCATATTGAACCTTTTTAAATGATTGATAGCCAGCTATATCCGTGACATATGTTTGAATTAAACTCTTGACATCAACGTTACTCTTCAATAAAATCAATTTGACCCAATGTCTGGATTTTTCACTGAATCTTCTAAATGTTTCATCTCTCCAAGTATATGAATCACTCAATAATAATTTAATCCCTGTTCTATCAGCTCTATAAGATGTAGTGGGTTCATATTGATTGGTTTCAGCATCCACAACACTATCAAATACCAAGGTTAACAAATCAAATAATGCAAATAAACTCTTGCTATGACATAATGACGAGGGGACTTTATTAATCAACAAGTCACAACATTGTAATGCAGCATCTTGTAAATCTTCTAATCGATGACAACATAAGGCCAACATATTAGTCAATTGTTCGGCAATTTTCTCAGAACTGAATTGTTTGTTAGCTCCCGTATTAATCAAATCAATATAAATCTTAACAATCTTAAATGCAATGAACCCAATATATTTCTCAACTCCACTAGTCTTAATTGAAGGGTCAGAATAATAATGTAAAATTGATGAACAATCACCCGATTTTACACGAAGACTTTCAACAAAGACAGTGGCGGCCAAGAACATCAACTTTTGATAAGACATAGTACGATGGACTTCAAATATATCACCAATGATATGTCTATGATCCTTGACATTACTATTCGAAGAACCTCTTCTTAAAACAGTATTCAATTCCAAGGTTGTTTCAGTTCTATCCCAGGATAATTCAGATGCCAATGCTGGAGAATTATAGGCAATTCTTTCTAATTCTCGACTATACATCTTAGAAGTGGATGAATTTATAGAATATCCATGGACAACCATATTAAACCAAATATTTCTGAATAAATTAATGGTTTCAGTATCTTTGATTTCCAATGGTTTTTCATTCTTATTAATATCAGGTAATAATTCTGCCAATGGCTTCAAATAAATGGCAATTTGATCTCCAATCTCACTGATTTCATTATGAGATCTATGGTGGTCTAATACTTGGACATCCCCTCTTGATATTATGGATTGTAAAATATCATGTAAATATACTTTAAATAATGGATTTTCAGGAGTTAATTTATGAGATAATGTTATTCTGGCATCAGTCAAATTAGTTAACAATGCAAAATTCTTCTTTTCTAAAGCCTCTATCGATAATCTATTCAAAAGTTTCAGTAATATAACAAATTCACGTTCGGGTAAAAATGGTGCACAAGAAACCAATCCCTTTAATAATAATTCTCCAATTGGTGAGTCTAACTTGGTGATTTTTTGTGATAAAATGGTGACAGCCAATGTTGGGATTGTTTCATCATTACAAGCTTGAGCAATTTCAATTACAGCAGCAATAGCATTTTGACATACTTTATTATAATCATTTTCATCATATTCACCAGCAACACTTCTAATAGAAAGATTTGATCTACTAGTGTTTGTGGGGAATGATGTGACTGAATTTTTTACCGATAATAAATCTCCTCCATTCTTAGGTGGTCCAAGTTTTCTAATTGAATTTCTGGCCTGTAGTTGTAATCCATCATTACCAACAAATACCAAGTTAGTTAAAGCATAGATGGTAGTGACAATTGCATCTTGAGATAAGACTTTAGAAGCTAAACCAACTGATTTAGATGCTTCAATACTATAAGCAGTTCCAACTTTTGGATTAGCAATTAATGAAGTAAATCCCCTTGTTAAAGAAGGACCAATTTTGTCATCCTTATATACTAATAAAGACCCCAATTGAAGTACACTTAACCCTAACTCAGGATCTAACATTACTTGTTTTATTTGTAAACAACTCTTGAAGAATTTTTTAGCAATCTTAATATCAACAATATCAGTAAACATTCCACAACTTAATACTTGCATATTATGAGATTTTGCCAAATATCCATTTCTTAATCTTTCAAAAGAAGAGTAAACAATATAAGTTTCTCCTCTATCCAAGAATTCCATTTTGGTGATGGCATTGTGTGATAAGATCTTTATAATTTCCATATGTTGACTAGAAATATCTAAATTCTCCTTTGTTAATGTGAAATCATCAGGAACATCAATAGAAGTATCCAAATATTTATTAGAAACTTTGTCTAAGATATAATTCAATAATGGTTTTTCCTTGTTTCCGACAATAGAATTTAAGATAGAAGCCATCAAATTACTAATTCTTTCAACATAATAAATTGGTGAAAAAGTTGAAAAGTATCTATTACCCAAAAGTTCAGTATATGCATTGTCTTCTTTATGAATTGCACTAGCATAATATTCCACATCATTTAAAAACTCGACATTATCAATACAAGTATCTAAAACAGTAAATAACTTGAATGACTTTGGTGATTGAGTTAAAATCTCGGAATTCTTTGTCAATCCTTCAATATATCCTAAAATCGTAAAGAAATCAGTCAATTCTCGTTCATCATAAGCCTTACTAAAGAATTTACCTGTGAATGCTGTGAAAACGTTGATGACATCATTAAGGAATTGTTTTTCAAACTTTTGAGATATGTTACATAAGGCAGTAGTTAAATGTTCGGCAAGGTTAGCCCATGGGGAAATATGAGTTGAATTCACAGCAATTTGGTGACTAAACTTTTGATGTTGTAAGTCTAAGAGGTAGGCTCTAAACTTTTTAATTAATAATTTACCATGATTAGCAAATTTAAGATCACTGGTGGATTCACAGAGGGCAAGTAAGACTTCATATTCTCTAATGGTGATTGCATCAAATGCCAAATCCTTGTCATCCACAGGATCTTGCTTCGTTGAGAAAGATAAAATTGTTTCGAAATCGTTTTGTTCAACTGAATCTTGTTGGACCGATGGTGAATTTACGGGGAGTTGTTCAACCGATAACTTCGCTAAACGTTTGAGCGATTCGGCACGAATTGAACCTCGAGGAACACCTGCAAAGTCCATACTGGTTCAAATTAGTTGATATTCAGCCCTAAGCTATGCAAACAAGCCTTCAAATGCAAATGATGTTGATGTTGATAATGAAAGAAAGAGTATACGATTGATTAATTCACGTTGGTTGGTTCAAACTTTTTGGCTCGTGTATTATTTTTTTTGCGTTTCCTGTGTGTGGGGGGACACAATTTTTCACTTGTGATAAATTTGAGTTTACCGAGTTAGGCAATTTTATAAGACCAAAATATCTTTGAAAGATAAGGTACAATGGTTATTGAGCGCTTATTAGATCTGACTATAATTTAAATTAGATTTAAGCAAATGACTGGTGTCATCAAGTGGTTTGATAATGAAGTTCGTATTGATATAATCTACCTATATACAAAAATTTATTAAAAAAGGAAAAAAAAGATACCGAGTCTATTTATACAGATTATTCTTGGTAAACTATTAACGAGTTTACACCTAATGTACAAAGATACTAATCTCATAATCTTGTAACATATTAAATTAACAGGATAGGAAAAGTATGTTTGGATGCAAGCTATGACTTTATGAAATAAAAAATAAAAATACAACCAATGAAAACAATCAACCATGAAGAAAAGTACCAATAATAAAAAATATACTTTATACTTGAAGACAAAAGAAGCAGGAATTGATGTAAAACAAATGACAACGTACAAATGGAAAAGAAATATGGTGCTTTGAAGTGGTTAGTTAAAATTTTGACAGTACACCAAATCATTTCGACAAATTTTTTCTATACTTCTCTATTTTTCAATGCATTATTTTACGTGGGTGATTGATTTATGAATATGTTTCAATTAATGTATCTCTTAAGTTACCAGATATAGCATCTGGTTGGGCATCTTGTAATCTGAATATAGACTCAATAACAGATAATTCTGGAGCAGTGGTATCTAACCCGGAAACAGCTAACCAATCATTGACAACCATACCAGCACCAACAACAGAGGAACCTCTGTTGACGGTACCAGCAACTAATGGAACTTGTAATAATGATGATAATTCTTCTTGATCTTGAATGGAAGTTTGAGGATGGACTAAACCACCTTGATTTGATAATGAACAATATGATCCTACTAACACATTACCTGCAATAGTTTGACGGAAAACTTCTACCCCTAAAATATCAGCGATTAATTCTTCGGTTTCTCTTTCAATATCTGGATGCACTAAAGCAACATAATCATTACAACAAATAACATTTCCCAAAGCAGATAATCTTTCTTCAACTCTTTGAATCTTAACAGTATCAGGTAAGGAATTTCTTAAATGCATTAATTCTTGATCAGTAGTTTGAGTAGGCACTAATAACCCACGTCTATTACCAGCAGTCATTCTACCTACTATTCTGGTACCAGCAATAGTAGTATGAACAATAGGAATGATGTCTCCTAATTCAGCTTCAAAAGCAGAATAAAAGTTTTCAGAACCACCAACTGCAACTAAACTATATGAGTTTGTTAACTTGGAAAAAACACCAACTTCATTGGAGTTTTCAAATTGAGTTCTACTAGCCATGATTATTCAATATATATTCTTTAATATCTAGATTGAAATCTTTTATAATATGAATTTATATATTACAAAGAAAGGTATATCTTGCTTGCCTCAAAAGAATTTTGGAGATGAGTAATAAATTTTCAACAGACTGCATATAAATTTTATTGGGGTCACGTGCAGAATACTATAAGTATAAGAATAAAAGAATAGATATAAGAGAAGATAGCTAAATAATCTTTCTACAAATTGATTGCAAAGTTTAATTAATTAATGAATTTATATATTATCCTATTTAAATATTATTTTTTTAGAGAATTAAAAAAGAAGTATCCTAATGATTTTCTAGTTTAATCAAGCTCGGGAGTTCCCAACTCCTCAGAAAAATCATCATCATCATCGTCTTCGTCATCTTGGTCCCAATCATCTGCACCGTCATTACCCATTTCAACATCATCAGGTTCATGATTTGGAAATACTTCCAAGCCTCCTTCACCAACTGTTATTTTAACAGCTTCTTTATTTTTGATTTGACCCTTCAATAACAAAATAGCAAGAGGATTTAATACTTGTTCTTGTAAAAGCCTGTTTAATGGTCTGGCACCCAAATTTGGAGAGTAACCATACTTGCATAAATATTCAATAGCAGCATCATCCATATCTAAAGTCAAAGATCTATTATTGGCTTCAAATCTCTTTTCAATTTCTTTTATTCTTATTCTGACAATCTTAGCAATGGCTTTTCTTGATAATCTATTGAATACAATTGTTGATCTGATTCTATTCAAAAATTCAGGTCTGAAATGAGATCTAACTGCACCCATGACCAATTCTTTAGTTTCAGGAGATATCTTAGACCCTCTAGCAGCATTGATATATTCAGCACCCAAGTTTGAAGTCATAATTACAATGGCATTAGAACAATTAATGACTTTACCTTGACCCGATGTAACTCTACCATCATCCAAAATTTGTAATAAAATCGTCAAAACTTCAGGGGCAGCCTTTTCAACTTCATCAAATAAAACAACCGAATATGGTTTTCTTAGTAAAGCTTCAGTTAAAATACCACCTTCTTCGTACCCAACTAAACCAGGAGCAGAACCTACCAATTTAGATCCAGACCATTTATCCCCTAATTCTGAACAATCAATTCTTATCATTGCAGTTTCATCTGAGAATAAATATCCAGCTACTTTCTTAGCTAATTCTGTTTTACCTGAACCTGATAAACCTAAGAATAAGAATGAGGCAGGTTGATGAGGATTATCTAAACCTGATTTAGTTAATCTTATTGAATTTGCAACTGCTCTTATAGCATCGGATTGTCCAACTACTGAAGCAGATAATTCCTTTTCAATATTAATTAATTTTAAATTTTCAGCTTGAGATAATTTTGAAACGGGTATACCACTTAATCTAGCAGCAGTTTCAGCAACTTGATCAGGACCAACTGAATTTCTTGTTAATGTATCAGCACCAAGATCGGCTTCTTCTTCTGCCACTTTCAATTCCAATTGTTTAATTTGATCTTTGACATTAGGAATTGCAAAGTATCTTAAATCAGCAGCAGTAGCAGTATCATATCTTCTTTCAGCATCTAGAGCCTTGATTTCTAATTCATCCAATCTCTTTTTGGCAGCAGTTAATAAATCATGAGAGGCCTTTTCCTTGGAAAATCTTTCCTTTAATGGAATCAATTGTTCTTCCAAATCAGCCTTCTTTCTTCTGGCAGCCTCTAATCTTTCCTTGGAATCAGCATCGGCATCAACATCTCTTTCCAATGCATTTATTTCCACATCCAATAAACATAATTGTCTTTCTAAATTATCCAAGACTTCAGGTTTAGAATCTCTAGCAACAGCCACACCCGCGGCCGTTTCATCGATTAAATCAACAGCAGAATCAGGCAAGCTTCTATATGTCAAATATCTTGAAGCTAATTGAGCAGCAGCAACCAAGGCACTATCAAATATTCTAACTCCATGATGAATTTCATATCTGGGTTGTAATCCTCTTAAGATATCAATTGTTTCTTGAACAGTGGCAGCTGGAACATCAATTTTTTGGAATCTTCTATCAAAGGCACCATCTGAAGCAATGAATTTTCTATATTCAACAAAAGTTGTTGCACCAATACAATGTAGTTCACCTCTTGCTAACATTGGCTTTAATAAGTTGGCAGCATCAGATTTACCATCTCCCATTAACATATGAATTTCATCGACGAATAAAATGATAAATTCTTGGGCCTTTTTGATTTCATTTAATACACCTTTCATTCTTTCTTCAAATTCACCTTTATATTTTGCACCAGCTGTTAAGGCACCTAAATCCAAGGCAAATAATTTAGCATTGGCTAAAACTTGTGGAACATCGGAATTTATTATTCTTTGGGCTACACCTTCCACAATAGAAGTCTTACCCACACCAGCATCACCTACAAGAACCGCATTAGGTTTGGTTCTTCTAGCCAAGACTTTTATGACTCTTCTTATTTGTTCTTCTCTTCCAATGACAGGATCTATTTTACCCTCTCTGGCCTTTTCGGTTAAATCTTCACAATATTTATTTATAAATTCAAAAGTAGATGAAGTATCAGCCTTTCTTGAATCAATTCTTTGAGTACCTCTTAATTCATTGATTTGAGTTTTCACAGTGGTAATATTAATACTGGCTTCTTTGAAAATATCTTTTATTGATGAGTCTTCCAATAAGGCCAACAAGATATGATCTTGGGCAATGTAACTATCCTTTTGTTGGGTTTTGATTTGAGTGGCCTTTTTAAGTACTTGCATGGTAGACAGACTTGGTTGAATTATATCAGGCAGAGGACTTTGAGATGGTAACCTAACCACATGTTTATTGATGACTCTTAAGAAACTGAACCATTCATTTCCTGTTTTCTCAATCAAAGTCTTTAAATATTCAATTGAATTGGCTTCATTATCACTTGGAACCATTGCAGCAAGAATATGTAATGGTAGTAATTCAGGATTGGAGTTTTCTTTAGCCAACTCCGTAGCATTGTTAAGGATCTTTAATCCATTTTCTGTTAATTGTGATTCATCCATTGTTGTAGTAGTTATGGTTGATTAATTAATTATTAGTTATAGTTATAGATGAAGAAGAAGAAGAAATAGAAAGATGTAAAGATTATGCTTGGATAGCAATCTGTCTCCCTATATATAGACAGATGGTGATCTGATCATCTTAATGAGTGGCCTGCATATAAACTATCACCAGATAAAAAAAAATTTAATACTGGAACATTCTAGAAATATCTAGTAGTAACTAGTAAGTACTAGTAAAATAACTAGTGATTGCGAAAAAAAAAATGAACTGAGGGATCTCTCCACAAAATGACCCTAATTAAGCCAACACTTCTTCAAATGCCATGCAAAATAAGAATAAGTAATGGATGCAAAGATTGATAGTCATCATACGTATTTGACATTGAAATGTAGCAGACTAGGTAATAATAGTCAATTCCTTGGTTCTCATTTGATAACAATGACCTAAAAGAGGTATCCATTGGAAATGATATTCTATTTGTGGATAGGGTATCCTGTCAACAAACAAATGATTCTATTCAGAGCATTACATGAAGATTCTTTAAAATATTTGGGATAAATTACTATGATAGATCGTGTAAAGCCCCTCCTTGCTTGTCCAGTGACATAAGTCAATCAACGCCCTATAACCCCTACTTCAACAGGATTAAGCTAGTTGTACATATGTTGCCAAATATTTCTTTTTTGGTTTTGACTATACAACGGTATCTCACATTAATTATATTTATTTATACCATGATATGATATTATGACTCGTTTTAGTAATAGCATGAAATGAGTATTTTTTAAAAGCTCGTTATTTATAATTTCTCCCCTATAGACGAAGAGGGACAAAAAGCGCGTAAAAAAATAATAGGGTCATTTTTGAGTCTTCTTTTTGTTCCACCAAACATATTACTGAACAAATCCTCGGTAATATTATTTTTACTGGTTTTCTTATTTCGCAAAAAATAACGACTTCTTCGTATAAAGTGGCATGTGATGACTTTAGCGAGATACAGCAATCATACCCCATACGGTAAAAGCAGAAAAATACGCCAAGCCAATCACACACACACATGTAAATACATAATTGTATATACATAATTGTATTACCCTTGGGTAAACAACATGACTAGATCAATAGACGAATTGTTTTGTTTCCAAAATTAGATAATAGAGACCTAAATAAAACTAAGGCGTATGTTTAGTCACAACTAAATAGCGGCAGGCTTACACAATTCAAGCCTAGGTATATAGCCCTGGCCAAAAATAGCATATGCATATTATAATTATAATTATAATTATTATTGTTATTACCGTTTAGACCTTTCGGCTATCTGACTCCCCAATTCAAATCGATTCAATCTGGAACTGCAGAAATAGAGCTAAATAAGAGGTGAGTAATATTTTTTTTGATTATGATCGTAATTACCGACCTATGCATAGTCCGCATTGGTGAACTTGCATGTAAGATCCGTTAATTCGTTACGGAGGGTCCTTGTAAAGACTTTTCAGCTGAACCCTAAATTTAATTTGTCTTAGTACTATTTCAGGTCTAAAAAAAGCTTATACTATGTGTGTGAGGGTTTCCAACTCACACTTCCAAGCTTATACATTAGTCATAAGGAAAGCTTATTAATTCCTTTAAAAGGGCTTGCAACCTCTAGACAGCAATTACCAAACGACTTTACTTACTTATTAAGGTAATTCGAAACTCCAAACACACCAACACGTATTCATTGTTTATTTATTGTGTTTATATGTAAGTCTTTGCTTCTTTGTTTCTTCGTTTTTCTAAAATCAAAGGCTAATTGTTGTTTGTTCTCAGGGTCTAACAAAACGTACAACAAAGAGCCGCTTATAAAATCTACGAAATGATTAACGTATACATTCACGCGAACCAGCTAAATAGTATATAGTCATAGTAGGACTAGATCATCAAACCCAATTGAAACCCAACGGTCAGTTGTTCCAATAGTCAAATTTGTGTTCTGGACCCTTACACACAAAAACCTGTTTATCGTTTACGTTTAGTCAGATTTATTGGCCAAGAGCCTATGTTTATAGATACAGACAAAAAGGGACTTTGAATATTTCCCCATCTAGTATTCACGAAATGTTTAAAGTTACGTAACCATCTATTACAGTAAAATTGATTCTAGTCAATAGTCTTTTTATATGAGGCAAAAGTATACCTAAAAAATAATCGATGATTGTTAAAGTTTAATTCTTTTTTTGGGTTTGGTTTGGTTTGTTTTGTGCCCGTACTTTAATTTTTTTTAGCAGCTATATTCATTGAGTAGTTTAAAAATAACTTATACCATTACAAGTTTTTCGTATGCTATTTTATTTATTCACGGTTGGTCCAAGAAATTTGTTTATAGAGTACTTTCCTAGTGTAGTTACGAATTCACTAGATTTGGTTTACCATATGTAGATATAAATATAGCCAATATCCTTTCAGGATCAACTTAGTTTATAGAAAATCCCACCTTTTAATAAAGCAAATTTGAATATCCATCCATAAGATATTGATTCAAAAACTAACAAACTAGTGTGTTAAAAATGTTAATTAAGAATCTTTTCTTAGTGTTTTTGTTCCCATTAACTTTTGGGGTTACAATTTCTCATGACACAGTTACAGTAGGTACCATTGCCCTTGATGTCGGAGATGTCGATATCGATGATGGTTACTATTGGTCTATTGTCGATAATGCCATTACTGCCATTGTTGGTAGTCTTGATGTTGGAGTTGGTTCTGGATTCTATCTTAGTGATGTCTCACGTTTAATTGGGTTAACTGCTACTCTTGTGTCGGGTAGTATTCTCAATGACGGTATTATTTCATTCAATTCCATTGAATCGCTTGTTGTTTCAACCTATCTTCTTACTGCCATCAGTTTCGAAAATAATGGTCAATTATATTTTGGATCTAACGGACTTGTTGGTATACCAACCATGAGTATCATTTCTCCAATCTTCAATAATAATGGTTTATTAGTGTTCTATCAAACCAGTAGAAATGGTGGTTATGTTAACTTAGGGGCAACAGCCTTACTTCAATTAGGTCTGATTAATAACAATGGTCAAATTTGTTTATTCAATGAAGTTTATCAACAAACTACTCAAATCCAAGGTACAGGGTGTATCACTGCTGATGATGACTCTGCCATTTATCTTATCAACCCATTATTGGGAGTTGCATCTACTCAAACATTCTATTTGGCCGACAGTCAATCAAGTATTGAAGTTGCAGGATTGGCTTTTCCCAGCTCTTATACTGTCTATGGGTTTGGAGGTGGGAATTTCATTGGATTGACTGGTACTTTAAGTATAATAGGATTTGGAAATCCTTGGAATTATAATCAACAAACGGGTGCTTTGACTCTTTATAATTTGGGAATTGGTCAAACATTTCATATTGGTCTTAATTATGACTCAAGTTTATTTCAAGTAGTTACAAATACCGGCTTGGGACTTTCAGGTGCTTTCCGAGCAGCTATCACTTATAATGGTCCTGTCCCTAACCCAGGATTACCAAGTCAATGTCAAGAATGTTACCCAACATTACCAACTGCTCCTGGTACTTCAACTTCAGATATCACCTCAACCACGGTGGTTACAAATTCTGATGGATCCGTTTGTACTGATATTGAAGATATTCATTTTGGAACGGATTCTGAAGGAAATTATTATACTAGCACTTCACTTATTACTGCTATTTGTGGTGTTTCATCATCTTCTAGTTCTGCTACTTCAACAAGTGAATCATCAAGTTCATCACCTACATCATCCTCTAGTTCTGTCTCATCAACTGGTGAATCATCAAGCGAGACAAGTTCAAGTTCGGCCACTTCATCGACTGAATCAAGTTCATCCAGTGAAACAAGTTCTAGTTCTGCTACTTCATCAAGTGAATCGAGCTCATCAAGTGAAACAAGTTCATCAAGCGAAACAAGATCTTCAAGTGAAACAAGCTCTTCAAGTGAAACAAGTTCAAGTTCTGCTACCTCATCAAGTGAAACAATTTCTGCTACTTCTTCAAGTGAGTCAAGCTCATCAACTGAATCGAGTACATCTAGTTCATCAAGCGAAGCAAGCTCTTCAAGTGAAACAACAAGTTCAAGTGCAGCAACATCATCATCTGAATCGAGTACATCCAGCGAAACAAGTTCAAGCCCTGCCACTTCGTCAACCGAATCCAGTTCTAGTTCTGAAACTTCATCCAACGAATCAAGCACATCCAGTGAATCCAGCTCTTCAGGTGTATCAAGTGAATCGAGTTCTTCAAGTGAATCCAGCTCTAGTTCTGATACCTCGAGCTCATCAAGTGAAACAAGTTCTGAAACTTCATCAAGTTCATCTAGTGAGCCAAATTCATCAAGTTTGTCAGGATCTTCAGGTGAAACTAGTTCTTCAAGTGAATCGAGTACATCCAGTGAATCAAATACATCCAGTTCTAGTTCAAGTTCTGAAACTTCCTCAGGTTCAGGTGGTGAATCAAGTTCTGGCCCTTCGACAAGTTCGTCAAGTGAATCGAATTCATCCAATTCCAGTGCTACTACCTCATCAGGCGAATCAACTTCTAGTTTATCTTCAACCTCTGGTTCTGGTTCTGGTTCTGGTTCTGGTTCAAGTTCTAGTTCTAGTTCTGGATCCGGCCCTAGCTCCGAGACTTCATCATCTGGTCCTAATTCTGGGTCTTCTTCTTCACAGATATCATCCACATCCAGTTCAACGGCTTCTTCAGGTGGATCTGACTCTTCAAACTTATCTAGTTCGACTATTTCATCAGGTGGATCTGGTTCATCAGCATCTTCTTCTTCAAGTGAATCTTCAACTGGTCCTATAACTATCTGTCGTAGAGACGGGTCTGACTGTACCACCCTTAGCTCATCTTCTTCGACACTGTCTAGTACAGGAGAATCTGGAAATGGAAATGGAAGTGGAATTACTTCTTCAGTATCTAGTACTAGTTCAACAACAACAGTCACAACTAGTTCAACTACTGGATCAGGCGGGTCAGGTGGCAACGGCTCTGGTGGTAATGGATCTGGTGGTAATGGTGGTAATGGTTCCGGTGGTAATGGTTCCGGTGGTAATGGGTCTGGTGGTAATGGTTCCGGTGGTAACGGCTCAGGTTCTGGAGGCAATGGATCAGGCTCTGGTGGATCTGGTAATAATGGATCAGGCTCAGGATCAGGTGGATCTGGATCTGGATCTGGTGGAAATGGTTCAGGCTCTGGTTCAGGGGGTAATGGCTCTGGCTCTGGCTCTGGCTCAGGCTCTGGCTCAGGCTCAGGCTCAGGCTCAGGCTCAGGCTCAGGATCTGGTGGAAATGGTTCAGGGGGTATTGGTTCAGGCTCTGGCTCTGGCTCAAGCTCTGGTTCTGGTTCTGGTTCTGGCTCAGGATCAGGATCAGGTTCTGGATCTGGTAATAATGGATCCGTCAATGGTTCAGGTAATGGTTCTGGATCCGGTAACAATGGATCCGGTTCAGGTTCAGGTGGTTCAGGATCAGGATCTGGGGGTAATGGTTCAGGTAATGGTTCAGGTTCTGGATCTGGTAATAATGGTTCTGGATCAGGTTCTGGTGGAAATGGATCAGGATCAGGTAATGGATCAGGTAATACTGCTACCGGCACTGGTACTACCTCGAGTTCAGGCTCTGGAACAGGAGCTCCAATTGTATCACCATCTAATTCATCTGCACAGCTTATTATTTCCAACAAGTCTATATTGATGATATCTATCGTTTGCACCTTAGTGTCTGTTATATTTATTTAAGACCAAGAGTCAGGTTTATCAAACTATTTCATCAATTGGATGATATGTATAATACCCCGAGATTCCATTTCATTTGCCGATATATGGAAATCTACTTTATTCGTGTTTTAATCTTCAAATTATTGTATAATAATTGGATTTGGCTATCTTTACAACATTTTTCAATTCTTTTTTTTTTTGACTTTCCATACGGGGAAGCATTTCAATACTTTTTCGTTATGTACTTTAAAATTCTCCTTCTATAAAAAATATAATTAAATATTATTTTATTTTATTTAAACCAATCCAATTTTAGTAAAGTATATTACAGTATAACCATTAGTAGGCATAAGGCGTAATGCCTCTTCTGGCTTTGCCGTGCGTTATTGTTGTCCAATCCGATTTACCCATTGATCAATCTGATTAAATTTTGCTCAAGGAGAAGAGGTAAAAGCCACTTAAACATCAACCCGGCAACCCTTAACCATACAAATATCCGCGATTATCGTTCCGAACAACAATTTTATGAGTGTCGGCGCTACCAGAGTGCGAAAAAAAACCCAGAAAAAAAAAAAACTGCAAATATACTTCTATTAATAATTTTTCCATTGTTAATAAATTATTAATATGATTACATATTTTATCAGATCGATTTTATCTGATTAATTGTCTGAGGCTTTCTATTTGATAGTTTATTGGCGAATTTCAGTTAAGCCATGTTGATGTTGGAAAGACTTCTGATTTTACCCGGGGAGTTTGAGTTACTACAAGTAGCCCATCATTTCTCTCTAATTTTATATTTTGAGAATACTTTTTATTTCTTTTTATAGTATCATCCACTATTTCTTTTTGAAGTCTTAATCATACAATGGTATCTTTATCTCTTATATTCTCACGAATGAAATGGGGGATAATCCCAGCAAGAAGGGTGGTAGATGAAGATGGAAATGGAAACATTATTGTCCAAGAGAAATTCATTGAAGAGGATATTGAAGATGATGAGGAATACGACGTTAAGAATGAAAAGAAAGCCAATGACTTAGAGGTGAATTCCGAGGCCATGAGTAGCCTGATTCAACTTGAATATCGTGATGAAAAGGATCGAAAATGGTGGAAATTCTTTGATGAATTTGAATACCGAGTTTCAAAGAATGAAAAACTGACTCAAAAATGGTTTAAATGGTTTAATGAAAAGGATACTCCTGAAGAACGTAAGCTTATCATCAAACTTGATTTCCTTCTTACTTTCTATTCAGTTATTGTTTATTTGATGAAATACTTGGCCCAAGCCAATCTTAATAATGCTTATGTTGGCGGATTGAAAGAAGCAATAGGTATGAAGGGTAATGATTTAGTTCTTGCTCAAACTTATTTTTCCATTGGTAATGCTGTATTTCAACTTCCATTTATTTATATTCTTTATGGAATGCCCTTGAATTACATTTTACCAGTTATGGATATTATTTGGTCAATCTTTACAATTTTAACTTATAAAGTAACCAATTTCGAACAATTAAAAGTAATTAGGTTTTTCATTGGAAGTTTTGAAGCGGGGACTTATATTTCATATCATAGTATGCTTGGATCATGGTATAATTTTAATGAAGGATTCCGTCGAGCCACTTGTTTTTATTTGGGTCAATTCTTAGGGAGTATGTCTTCTGGATTAATTTCAGGAGCAATTGAACGAACCTTACCTGGTGTCAAAGGGTTAGAGGCATGGCAATGGATATTTATTGTTGATGGTTCCATTTCATTAGGTGTTGGATTGGTGGGGATATATGTTCTACCCGGTACACCCAATGATTGTTATAGTTTATTTTTAACTGATGATGAAATTAGATTGGCTAGGAAAAGAATGCTAAAGGATCAGAAGGGTGTTAGACCTAGACATGAAGTATTCCGATCATTTTGTGATTGGAAAATTTGGAAATCAATCTTATCAGATTGGAAGATTTATAATCTTATTATCATGAATATTTTCTGTTGGAATAATAATAATGGTACTTCAGGAGCTTATGCCCTTTGGTTAAAATCATTAAAGAATGATAAGGGAGAACAGAAATATCAACAGGGGAGATTACAAGATTTGACAGCATTAACTTCAGGATTAGGTTTAATTTGGTTAACTATAACTTGTCTTATGGCTGATATTTTTAAAGCTCGTTGGTTTGCAATTATATTTACTCAAATATTTAATTTCTTAGGAAATGCAATATTAGCAGTTTGGTATGTTCCCTTACGACTTAAATGGTTTGCCTTTTGTATGCAATACTGGGGTTGGTCTGCATCTCCAATCTTATATGCTTGGCAGGCAGATATATGTCGATATGATTTAAGAGAACGACAGATTGTTTTGGTGATGATGAATATCTTGGCTCATAAATCAACGGCCTGGATTCCATTACTTGTTTGGAAAACGGTAGAAGCTCCAAGGTATCTTAAGGGATATTCATTTACAGCCGCTTGTTCTATTGGACTTATCATTTGGACATTTATTGTCTTATATTTCTATAAACGAGATGAAAGAAGAAATGCTAGAGCTAATGGGATTGTAATTTACAATTCATCGTTACTGACTGAACCTTCTCCTAAAGATTTAGAATAGATAGTTAGTTTGAATTTCAATTTATATCCTTACACTTCTATTATAGTTCATTTTATTATTGGCTATTGGAAAATAGAATTAGTTTTACTGTAGAATTACAAACACACCCTTTTGCAATCAATCAGTATATCCTTAAGATCCCCATCAGTAACAAAACATGGATTTTATTAGTACTTTCATATTATAAAAGTAAATCTGCAGTTATTAAGCTATAAGAAGTATCTCTCCAAGGTCCCTTTTACTAATATAATTTGATAAACTTATATATAAAATTTTGTATATTTCTAATTATGCATATTTCTAAATATAATTAATCCCCTTGAAAGTGAAGTTCTCGAATATAAAGTTCCAATTGAGCTAAAAAAACGATTACATGCTATTATACTGGCTAAAACCCTATAATGGTTAGTATTGGGTAATGGTATCTTCCTAGAAAGAGATATTTCAAAAAGTAAAGTTAAATTAAAATTAAATTAGAAATCAATAAAAACCATGATTATAATACAATTTCCCAAAAAGTTAGTAAAAAGGTTTCCTATAATATATATAGTGAAAGTATTGATAAAGACTAGATAAAACTCAGTATTGTTATACCAGGATAGTCTTGGTCCTTCTCATACCCCCAGTTGTAGTTAATAAGGTCTCTTGAAATCAATTGATTCCTTTGTTGGTTTTCAATAAACTCACTTCCCAGACGAAACTATTCCTTTTGTTAAACATGTAGTTGAACAATGGAGAATTAAATTGACAGATACGAAAATTTGTTTATCTAACTTGATGACACTTTTCTTCAAATATATTGCCTACTATTCCAACATCAAAAACATCAATTCCACTAAAGCAATATTCATAGGCTATCGAAATTTAGATGGTGTTCATCTTTATTTACGTTGAGATTAAGATTGATTAAGATTTAAATTAACATTGGGGACAGTGGGTTTATTTATATAAGGGGGGAATGAGGAGATGATTTTACTCTTCCATTTTCTATTTATAGAGTACATTCTATTTATTCTACCTTTACTTAAATATTAATTTTACTCTTTAAAGGGGATTATATATCCTCCTCCCTAGTATTATGTATTTAAACTGGTTTTATGATCACAATGAAAGTGTATAACATCTTTATCTTATCAAGGACTTGCTAAATGAGTCAAATCTTTTGGTATCCAATCTATTATAGACTTTATACAGGAGTATCTTTAAATTCTACAAGGTGTATATATCTCTCTCTCTCTACTTTTAATAACAATATGATATATATTTATAATTTTTGTATATTTTATTTATGTATGTAATTCACATCAATAGGAAATTGCAAAACTTTTTCAATTTTGAATCTACCATGGGATACCGTCAAGATGTCTTACTTCTAAAGAACAAAAGTGTTCCCACAGACAAGTATCTTAACGAAAAATACAAGAAACTGGCTCAAAATATCTATAAGAATTTAGGGAGGGAATACACTAAAGCAACTTATTCCAAATTAACTCTGGAAACGACATCCAACTGTCGTATTTGCTAAAAAAAGAAGTTAGTAAGTGCAGAAATCAGATATATTCACTAGAAAAGATTTTGATTTAATATAGTTAGTAGCAAAAATTTTTGACCTATAATGTTAGTAAAAAAAGATTGGTCCCTATAAAAAGTGTATAAATTCAACTAAAAGTATTGATAAAGACTAAATAAACAAAAAACCTTATAGTATAAGAAATCCATTATTATCTTTTAAATAAAAATAAAAGAAATGGTTCTACCAATTAGATTTGCATTTTAGTCCCTTCTCATACCCCCAGTTGTGTTAGTAAGTAAAAATCTATAATAATTGACTCTCACTCCGGTGCAAAAATATCTATCACCAATGACACATAAGAAATTGAAATTCAAATTCAATTTCAATTTAAAATTTTCGTTGAAAAAATGATATTTTTTGGCAAAATGGGCACGACCAAATTTTAGTCAAAGTACACACATCAAAACCAACTATAGAATAGATTAAAGAGTTTTTAGTTTTGAATCATTGATAGATATATTGACTAAACCTTTTCTTAAGTACATATTTAAAGACTATTGTATCTTTTAAAGATAGCTAATTGATCCATTTATTCATTATTTTTTTCAACCCGTTTTCTATTCTATTTTATAATTAAACATTCTGGAAAAAAACAATTTTTAAACGTACAATTTCGCTTCTTATCTATAATGTTTACAAGTTTATAACTCTACAGTAAGTTTGAATTAAACTTAATTAATATCAATTGATATATATATACATGTTTTGTATATTATTATTTATTATGTAATTTATTACAAGGCTTCAAAAATTTTTCAGTCATATAAATTCATTTTCCCTTCACAACTAAAATACAATCCTAGGGAAACAACGGCAATAAAAGGGATTTTGGAATATACGATGCCCAGATTACAAAAGTGGATTAAATGCATTTGGCTACAGTTGCTATAATTATAGTTAGTAAGTATTAGATATAAATATATCACCTAGAAATTCATAAAAATTGTAAAAAAAAAACCACTATAAAAATCATTAACAATTAATGATATGGAACTAAAACAAATATTCCTAAAAGTTGGTAAGAAAATATTCCCTATAAAATGGTTAGATTCATACTGAAGTATTGAAAAAGACTAGGAAAAACCCTATAGTATTAGTAATTCATTGTCTAAGACAATAAATGTTATACCAAAGTTCTCTTCACCCTTTTCATACCCTCAGTTTGTTAGTTAAAAAGCCACTAAATGTTTCATTAGATTTTGCAGACAATTACCGTAAAATTTTTTTTTCAAAAATGTAGTGGAGAGAAATGTAGGTAATACGAAGTATTATCTCATAAAACTCTCTTAGAGAACAAAATTTGTGAGATAAAAATTTAGCTCTAGGCTAATAATAGTAAATAAACCGAAGTTTATTTTAATGTTAATTAATAAGTGATGTTAAAATAAGATACCCAGTTTGAAATGAAGGCAGAAGTAATGGGTGACCACGTACTCTCCCTTCTCCTTGTCTAAATTTATCAAAGACTTTGCTTCACATGGCCCGACCATTTTACCAATATGCTAAACGAAAACCTTGTTGTCTCACAACGAAAGACAAACTTGAACTAAAGATAAGCAATTAAATGAGTTGTTTCATAATCTTAATCTTTATTTCCCCCTGATCGGAGGGATAAAACCTGCATATAGGTGATAAAACGTGATAAATATCACGTTTTATGAATTACACTCGTGAAACTGTCAAAATTTCTTTTTTAAAAATTCGCCTTTATGGCCAAGTTGGTAAGGCACCTCACTAGTAATGAGGAGATCGTCAGTTCGAATCTGGCTGAAGGCAATTAACTTTTTCTTGGAATCTCTTTTTATTTTTTCCTCTGAAAGGGAAGACTTTTTTTTTTAATTTTGAAAAACATAGCTTAAAATTATACTTACAAGACCAATAGTCAAAGTACATGGAATTGTTACAACAATACTCGAGTGACACATCCGAAGACGAAGAAGAAGAAGTAGAATACTCAAAGTCTGATATACAAGTTTATCAAGAAGAAACAAAATTACAAGAAGAAGAAATCATCGAAGAGAATCATCTTGATTTAACTACTACCTTTATACCATTTCTGCAAAATTATAGTCATCATCAAATGAAAAAGATTGGATGTTTTTTATATATCCCCTGGAGACCACAACTAACGACGGTATCACGATTAAACCAAGGTAGTTTATCTATAGTCAATCAAATCCCTCATTTAAAGCTGAAGTTTAAATTCATTTCAACTAATATATATCCACAATTTATGAAATATCATCTTAGTATATTAAATAATTTCAATTTAGAAAAATTCCAAATTGAACAATTCACTCAAGATTTAAAACAAGTTGTTCTGAAAATTCAAGTGGATTCTAAATTAATTGGAACTAATGAAGAAGAAGTTTCCAATCTTAAAAGTTTAAATTCAATATTATTAAAAAAAGAGGGTGAACAAGAACAGAAATCACCAAATTATATTAATCTCACGGTGGAGCCTAAATTAAAGGCATATTCCAGTTTAACATCCAATAAGATTTTCATTGGAGCTAAGATTAATCTCAAACATGATAATACGGGTGAATTTTTCAAATCAATAGAGACAGATATACGAGCCCTTCTTGCCCATTATGATACACCCATAGCTAAACTTTATGATGATTATGACGTGCATGTGACATTCCTTGTGGGTGAACCATTAGGTCAAGGCGATAACAATGGAGAACGAACCATGAGTGAAGTTGAATTGGAGGAATTAAATGAACACTTGAGTCAATTTTCATTTGAAGATACGGCCAAACTTATTAAAGTTAATATTAATGAGATTCTTCTTTTGAGTCTTAATCTAAAGAAAGAAGTTACTAGTATAAAGTTCAACATCTAAATAGTATAATATAATGTATATATATAGTAAAATATTTTATAGACTTTTTAATGATTATTGCAAATATTGAGTTAGAAGATTATTATTAGACCTAAATTTAGCGTAGTTAAAAAACTACCAAAATGTCGCACCTGCAGTATCTGGAAAGACATTTCTCTAGCGGTAAATATTTCTTCTAAGAATTACTTTTCGCTAGTGAGGGTTCCCCTTCCCTGAAATATTATGTGGTTGCTATTGAATTACATTTTCTGATAATGAATTAGTAGATTTGGATTGTCATGGATAGTAAACTAATTAGTTACGAATAATGGTTACATTATAAAGATTGATGAGTAGTATATATTATGAAATATTGTTGTTTATACATAAAAAAAATTGGCTTTAAGGAATTTTACAAAATTATTTTTCCTATTTTTTTATCAAAAACATTTATTTTTTTAAGATAAATTAAACTAATACACAGAGAGAAATTATTAAAAACAAACTAAACTGAAATACAAACAGATTAAAGTATGATATGGGAAATGATAAATAGTAATAATGTAGAATACGATAAATGAAGTTTATCAGATCCTCCAGAATTAATTGTCAGAACTCCAGTACTAATATTTGAACTAAAAGTACTAATGGTCTCGAAACTACCATTCTCTATGGCACTTGTAGTTAGTCGCTCTCCACTAATTATGGTTGTTGGTGTTGCACCAGTATTATTATCAACGGTGAATGTAGGATTTTCTTGAGTCCCATTCTCTTTAGCAGATGTTATTTGCCCTCCACTAATTAAGGTTGGTGTTCCACCAGTATTATTTTCAACGGTGAATGTAGGATTTTCTCTAGTTCCTGCTCCTGTTCCAACCTCTACACTGGCTCCAGTTTCAGCTGCAATTGTAGTTTCTGTTTCTGTTCCAGCGTGTAATTGCGTTTGTTGAGCTTGTTGAGTGGTAGTTTGACCAGCTAAACTTTCAGGGCAAATAGTAGTTATCAAAGTAGTGATTTTTTCAACAGTAGTTATTGACTCAGTAGCACCTTCTGGACACGTAGTAATTGTGATATCAATGACAATTTCAGTAGTAACAGTTGTTAAGGGAACATTACTCTCACCATCACCATTTCCAGTTCCAACAATTCCAGTTGTTATAGTATTTGAAACTGTTTTGGTAACTTCAGTTACATATGTAGTAGTACCCGTGGTATGATCATCTGTGAAAGTAGATGTAATAGTCTCGGTCAAAGTGTTTGTTGAATCTGTTGTTTCAATGACAGTCGATGTTATAGCACTACCAGAATTGCCAGAATTACCAGAATTAGTGGTTGTACTGGTTGTTCCATATGTATTATCAGACGAACCAGAAAAGTTTGAAGAAGAACTTGATATATCCGAAGTTCCATATGCATCAGACGAACCAGAAAAGCTTGAAGAAGAACTCGATACAACCGAAGTTGCATATGCATTTGACGAACCACTTGAAGAAGAACTTGATCCACCCGAAGTTCCAGCACATTGGAACGAATTGATATAACTTACCTCTGCATTGTCAATACTCCCTGCTGAAATATCCAAAAATGGTCTGTATCCGGATGGAATACTACCATATTGAACAACAATTTCAGATGCTGAACATGACACCAAAGATACGGAACCAATTGAATCAACTGATTTTGGTAAATACCAATCATTTAGATTGTCGGACATAAATAATTCATATGATGAGCAATTTATTTGACCTCCACTAATCAGTATACCCAATTGACCGCCATCATAACCACTTGGACAGTTACTTCCTAACACATAAATTAATTCAGAGTCGGACCAAGGTTCTGATCTAATATTATAAACAATATCATTAGGATCTCCAGAGGATGGAGATCCAGCCGCAAATGTTATTTCAACCGGAATTTCATTTTCACCTTCATAGAAATAAAGAGTTTGCGAACCTGAAACTAAGGCATTAGCAGCTTCCAAATCTGCAACTGTACTTGATCCACCAGCATTGAAAACAATTGGAACAACAATCACTCCATTAGCATCCGAAGTAGATGAAACTCTCTCCAAAAGAATACATTGTATATATGAGTCTATATTAACGGAGCCAGCACTTACTAATTCACACAGTGCATAGTCAACACCATTAGCTGTTAATGGCACTGTCGAACCAGCAACAGCACGCTTGGTCTGACCGGAACTTGCAGAAGAAAATCCAAAAACATAAGGTAATGATATATTAAAACTATCCCCAGGATTAGAACCAACCGGTAAGCTCCAAGCGAGCGATGTTAACCAACCAGATGAAAATGGAAGGGAAGAATTGCCTGACCCTTGGTCTAACAAAGTTACATTATTAAACAATGTAGGCGTAGGACTTGATGAGTCGCTGCTAGAAGATGTAGTAGTTGTAAACGAGATAATTCCACTGTTTTGACTTGTTGAAGAAGTCATTGTGCTGTCACCAGTTGAAATATCTGTTGATAAGCCGCTGTTAGAAGATGTAGCACTTGTAAACGAGATAATTCCACTGATTTGACTTGAAGTTGAAGAAGTCATTGTGCTGTCACCAGTTGAAATATCTGTTGATAAGCCGCTGTTAGAAGATGCAGCACTTGTAAACGAGATAGATCCACTGTTTTGACTTGAAGTTGAAGATGAAACTGTGCTATCACCAGTTGAAAGATCTGTTGATAAGCTACTAGATGAAACTGTCATTGAGCTTAACGATGTAAACAATGAAGCACTTGGTAAGCTCGATATAGTTGACGAGTTGCTATAATAGGAAAAGGAAGACATCCCTGGTATCAGACTTAATGAGGAGGAATATACTGAGACAGATGAGTACGATGATGACAAAGAACTTATATCAGTTGAAGAAACGGCTGTAACCGATGATGATCCTGATACGTATCCCAGTAAAGATTGAGTTGACAGATCAGAAGATATACTGAAAGATGAACTTTCTAAACTTGATGTAGTAGTTGACAGTGATGGATAAAAAGTCGATGAGCTTGAAGATCCTGTGAAACTCAACTGGCCAGATGAACCAATTGACTGTGAAGGATTGAAAGATGACGAACTTGAAGACACCGACTGTGATTTTGACTGGGATGATGATATCAAAGAGCTTGTTGTTGAAGGCACTTCAATTAGTAAAGTCACTGTTCCTCCAATGCCGCCAGATTCAGTAATGGTTGATGTGAAGCCATAGCCCCAAGTACTAGTTATAGTAGTAGTTGGTGAAGGATAGTCATATATCACAGTACCTGTTGATCCTGGACCAGCTCTCTCAATGTCTTCGGAACTGTACGAATTTGACCATGTTGATGTTTCAGTAGCGGTAGGAACTGGAATGTAATATATAACTGTGGCTGTTTGTCCCGCACTAGCACTATCGGTGTCAATCCCCGTATAGCTATTTAACCAAGTACTAGTAACCGTGACAGTAGGTATTGGAACGTCATAAATAACTGTACCACTTTGTCCTGGACCTGCCGAGTCAATTTCCGTAGAATAGTAAGAATAAGACCATGTGGAAGTTTCTGTGGCGGTACGTACAGGGGTATAGTATATCACTGTACCAGTCTCACCAATATCTGCACTGTCAGTTTCTATTGAAGTATAACTGTTAACCCATGTACTGGTGACGGTTGTAGTAGGCACAGGGACTCTATTAAAGACAATACCCGTTCCACCAGGACCAGCAGTGATGGAATCAGTCTCAGTATAATCACTTGTCCACGTTATTGTCTCTGTAGTAGTAGGAACCGGTGTATAATATATGACTGTGCCTGTTCCTCCATAACTAGCATACACTGCCTCTATCGAAGTATAGCTACTTAGCCAAGTAGAAGTAATGGTAACTGTTGGTGTCGGATCTTCATCAAGAACAGTAGCAGTAGAACCAACTCCTGCACTTTCTGTAACTGTAGAACTGTACGAATTCGACCAAGTAGTACTTTCGGTAGTAGTAGGTACTGGAACATACGTGATGACGGTTCCGGTTTGACCAATCTCTGCAGTGTCTGTTTCAACGGATACATAGGAGTTTGTCCATGTTGACACTTTTGTCGTGGTTGGAATTGGCACATATGTTATAACCGTTCCAGTCTGACCTATAGTAGCATCATCCGTTTCAACTGAAATGAACGAGCTTATCCATGTTGACACTTCTGTCGTAGTAGGAACTGGGACATATGTGATGACTGTTCCAGTTTCACCAATACCAGCAACGTCTGTCTCTATTGAAGTATAGCTACTTAACCAAGTAGTTATTATAGTGACTGTTGGCGTGGGATCTTCATCAAGAACAGTTGCAGTAGAACCAACTCCTGCACTTTCTGTATCTGTAGAAGTATACGAATTCGACCAAGTAATACTTTCGGTAGTAGTAGGTACTGGAACATAAGTGATAACTGTTCCAGTTTGACCAATCTCTGCAGTGTCTGTTTCAACGGATACATAGGAGTTTGTCCAAGTTACAGTTTCAGTAGTAGTAGGAATTGGCACATACGTTATGACTGTTCCAGTTTGACCTATAGTAGCATCATCCGTTTCAACTGAAAGGAACGAGCTTATCCATGTTGATACTTCTGTTGTCGTTGGAATTGGCACATACGTGATGACTGTTCCAGTTTCTCCAATAGCTGCAGCATCAGTTTCGGTTGAGGTGAACGAGCTAACCCAAGTTGAAATTTCTGTCGTGGTTGGAATTGGCACATACGTTATAACTGTTCCAGTTTGACCTATAGTAGCATCATCCGTTTCAACTGAAATGAACGAGCTTATCCATGTTGACACTTCTGTCGTAGTAGGAACTGGGACATATGTGATGACTGTTCCAGTTTCACCAATACCAGCAACGTCTGTCTCTATTGAAGTATAGCTACTTAACCAAGTAGTTATTATAGTGACTGTTGGCGTGGGATCTTCATCAAGAACAGTTGCAGTAGAACCAACTCCTGCACTTTCTGTATCTGTAGAAGTATACGAATTCGACCAAGTAATACTTTCGGTAGTAGTAGGTACTGGAACATAAGTGATAACTGTTCCAGTTTGACCAATCTCTGCAGTGTCTGTTTCAACGGATATATAGGAGTTTGTCCATGTTGACACTTCTGTTGTGGTTGGTACTGGCACATAGGTGATGACCGTTCCAGTTTGACCTATAGTTGCGACATCTATTTCTGTGGACGAAAAATCACTTGACCAAGTTATTAATTCTGTAATAGTAGGAATTGGAACATATGTTATAACGGTTGCAGTTTCACCAGCATCCGCAAATTCAGTTTCTACTGAAGTGAAAGAACTTGACCATGTGGACACTTCTGTTGTGGTTGGAATTGGAACATATGTGATGACTGTACCTGTCTGACCAATACCTGCAGTATCAGTTTCTGTAGACGCAAAATCACTTGACCAAGTTATTAATTCTGTCACAGTAGGAATTGGAACATATGTTATAACGGTTGCAGTTTCACCATCATCAGCAAATTCAGTTTCTACTGAAGTGAAAGAACTTAACCATGTTGACACTTCTGTTGTGGTTGGAATTGGAACATATGTTATAACTGTACCTGTCTGACCAATACCTGCAGCATCAGTTTCAGTAGAAATGAACGAACTTGACCAAGTTATTAATTCTGTAATAGTAGGAATTGGAACATATGTTATAACTGTACCCGTTTCACCAACACCTGCCGTGACCGTCTCAACTGAAGTGAAAGAACTTAACCATGTTGACACTTCTGTTGTGGTTGGAATTGGCACATATGTTATAACTATACCTGTTTCACCAATACCTGCAGTATCAGTTTCTGTAGACGCAAAATCACTTGACCAAGTTATTAATTCTGTTGTGGTTGGAATTGGAACATATGTTATAACGATTGCAGTTTCACCAACATCAGCAAATTCAGTTTCTACTGAAGTGAAAGAACTTGACCATGTTGACACTTCTGTTGTGGTTGGAATTGGTACATATGTTATAACTATAACTGTTTCACCAATATCGGCGGCATCAGTTTCTATTGAAGTGAAAGAACTTGTCCAAGTAATAACCTCCGTAATAGTTGGTATTGGTACAATCGTGATGACTGTTTGATTTCCACCAGAACTAGCGTATTCCGTTTCCACAGCGGTATAGCTAATACTCTCCGTTAACACACTTGAATTCACATTCTTTATGAATAAGAATATGAACCAGCAAGCAGAATAGAAGATATACCTCATTCTGTTCATGATGATTGCAAAGTATATTCAAATTAAGCTGTTAGCTTGTAAGTTTGATAGATAGATAGAAAGAAAGAAGGAAGGTATGAAACTCTAATATTAAAGGGTAAACAAAAATGTTCAAAGAGCCATAGATTGTTTAAATTGTTTAATTCTTCTAACCTTTGATAGTTTACCAAAATGAAAAGGAAGGGTATTATTACAACTACTATCTATTTATTTTCCTTTATTATTATTATTTATCATTAAGGATATTACTTTTGGGGTATCGGATTATACAATTAAATATAAGAATTAAATGAACGTTTAGTTAGTATTATTTGAAAGTATACGTATAAATTTGCAAAATAAAAAAAACACGACAAGACCAAAAATAAATTATTTTTTAAGTTTTTTATTTTTTAAGTTTTTATTTTTTAGTTGTCATATTTTATTTTGGGGGAGTGATTGATACCTAATTCTAATTGTTATTCTAATTGTAATTGTTATTCTAATTGTAATTCGTATTCTTAAACTTCATTGTGAGTGGTTATATGTTCTTAGGTTCTTTAAACTAGGTTTACTTGTTAATAAATTATAGACAATAACTATATTAGCTACTGTACATGTACATATTAACAAATAAATAATAATAAAATTTATTATTTAATTATGTATGTATTACATAAGATCTGCATGTATATATTTTTATAACGTTGGATTACGTCAAAATTTATATCACTAATACGCTTATTTATTCATTTTATAAATTACTTTTACAAATATATATAACCATTTTAAGAACTCTATTCACCATTTTAAACATTATCCAGCGTTTATTCACGCGCCCCGCCACTGTTCATTAATTATATTGTTTATTAATTATTCTTTTGCTTTCTTTTACTGTACCAAAAAAAAAAGTTTATCTAAGATTTACATGACATATTTTTTCTCGTCGGCTTTTATAATTTGACTTATTTATATTGTATTTTATAAGATTGTACATACTAATAAAACTTTAGCCTCAGAGGTCGAAATATCTCCAACCAGCAGTTACTAACAGTTTTTGTAAATTTATATTATATCTACGACAATAAAAAGAAAACATCAAAACTTACTTTTATATCAACAAATTCAAAATCTGTTTTTTTTATTTCACTGTATTAATAATTCCCCTTCGTCTCAACCTTCAAATTAGACTACCAGAGTTAATATGAATATATATTATAGATATATATATATATAAACAAAGGTACATCATACCTTGGGGTTCACAGTTTTTTTTATGGATCCCAGTCCCGTCTTCGTTGTTTTTTTTGTCGTTGTATTAGTCCGAACTACTACTACAGTTTTAGTGATAGTCCGAACATCATTTGAGTGATTTATATCGACTTAGATTGGCGAAAGTTTCAGAGGAAGTGGTAACACAACCTTCCACGTCAACAACATCAACAACGCGGTTACCCTACAAGATTGTTACTCCGATCATCATAAAAAGACAAATGTATAACTCTTTGACAAAGTCTCTTTTGCTCCACCCTTATTGGAACAATTAAGACCCCCTACAACCTTGACGACTAGAGAAGTCTTGTATAACAATTCAAAGAATTAAAGAGAAGGAACTTCTTTTTATTTATTTATTGAGTATTTCCCCGAAAAAAAAAAAGTCATGGTTATATTCTCGTATATTCGCACCTCTACGCATAAACTCAGCCTCGGCCTCGATACTGTTATCTCTTGGACAAACTTATACATTTTAAATCGACTTGTGTGTTTTTGAAAAAGATATCTCTCTTGTTATTACATCACAATTAGATTGATAGATTAAACAGACGGAAAATGAAACTATTGATTCAAGACATGATTTCGGACAAGAGAGAAGTTCAATTATTTACTACTGTTCCTGTGAGAGGTGTTTCGTATAACTTTTCATATTCTTCTTACATGCTATTTTGTTGATAGTACAGCTAGTTTTAGTTGGTAGAACGTCGAAACGAACCTCAGTTCCAAACAAGAAAGTCAATCGGTATATTGGTCTCATGGTGCCATTTATAGTTGGTTGCCTCTTGGAAACTATTGGATTCATTGGGAGATTGTTATCTGCATCACAATCTTACGGCTTATGTGATGCAATCTAAGTGTCTTTTGATTGCTCCAACTTTATTTGCGGCTACTATTTATATGTGTTTGGGTGAATTATTCAAATCACTTAGGTTGGAAAAGTTATCAATCATTAATACCAAATATCTTACCAAGATCTTTGTCAGTGGTGATATCTTATCCTTTTTATTACAAGGATCTGGTGGTGGTTTATTTGCTACCGGCAACGCTTCGATTGGTAAAATCCTTGTTTTAGCAGGTATATTCCTTCAGATAGCATTTTTCCTTGTATTTTGTTTAACTCAGATAATATTCATTTTCAGAGTTAGAAACAATACTAACAATGTTTCTATTGCTACTCGTCAATCCCCCTCTATTTTGAGAAATTGGAGATCGTTTAGTGCTGCTCTTTTCCTGGTGTCTATTTTGATTTTGATCAGATCTGTCTATAGAGTTATTGAATTCTGGGGCGGGAAATTGGCTCAGAATCAAAATTTATTATACATTTTTGATTCAACGATGATGAATCTCGTTGCATTCAATATTCCCGGCTTTTTAGTTTCACTTGAATCAGTGGCAATCACGTTTCAAGATCAGAATTCTATGATTGTCCAAGATAGAAAAGATGAAGTGGGTAGAGATATTGAATTAAACGTTATGGCGGCTTAAGCTATAGTTTGAACCTACAAGCATTTTTTTTTATTTGGTTTTGTATTGGAGTGATTGATTTGGGGGTCAATTGGTAGGAATGGGTGTATTAACGAAGAGAATAAAGTGGGCCAATAATCTCTGATAGTTTCAAATATAAATTCCATTATCATTGTTGTTCATGTATGGGATTCTTTTGATATAAATAAATTTAGCTTTATATATAGTATGAAAAATATATTACAAATACTGTGTTATGTACGAAATTGAATTTAAAGTCAAGATAAAACGAAACAGTATGCATAAATATACAAGAGACACTTTTCTACTGTATTCATGAGCCTATTTTAGGTATTGTGAAGTAAAGTAGGGAGAAAGAAATATTTATTGGGTACTACTCACCTGTAGTTTCCCACCATATTCGGATACTACAGGTGCGACATTTAGATGAAAATAAACGACCAAAAATAATAAAGTAAGTATACCATAAGCAGAATGAAAAAAAGAGGGAAATGGAAAAAGATCCTCCACTCCAAAGTATCCGAAATTAGAAAGTTATAATTATACCTACCAATTAATCAATCATTTAACAACCAACCAGAAACAAACATACAAATATACAATAATAATGTCACTGCGGAAGTTACAAAAGGATTTAGAAAAACAATTGATTGATATTGTTAATTCTCGAGGTAATGATAATAAATGTGGTGAATGTGAAACCAATTATCCAACTTGGGCTAGTGTTAATTTAGGTGTTTTACTTTGTGGAAGATGTAGTTCAATGCATAAACGAATCCTTGTTCCTAAGAAAATTAGTCAAGTTAAATCCTTAACTTTAGATACTTGGACTCAAGAACAAGTCAATACATTAAAGAGAATTGGCAATCAACGATCAAAAAGAAGATGGAATCCCAAGAAAATCCCCTTCCCCTATGATGGAGATTATGATGTTTCTGCCGTTGAACAATATATTAGGGAGAAGTATATCTTGGGGAAATATCGTGATGATCTTATTGATCAATCGGATTATAATGCTCGTGGGAATAGGTATAATGACAATGATGATGATGATGATGGGTATAATGATCGTCGTCGTCAATCAACACCATTGAATAGTTATAATAATAATAATAATAATAGACTGAGATCCAATTCCACTGCCATACCTCGATTAACCCATAGGAAACTTACCACGTTTGAAGCAGGTCAATTTCCTAATCAAGTGTATAAGATTTCAAGTTTTGGATATAATGATAAAGATACGATTTTAGAAAGTTTATTATTAAGTAATGGTAGTATTGATCTTGCATTGGATATTTTGGAACGTGATAGTAAGATTAATCCAAGTCAAGAGGAGTTACCACCTGATTTACCTCGAAGACCAAGAAGTTCAACGAATGGTAGTAGTAGTAAAAATACTGCTTCAACCTTACCAACTTCAAGTACTGGCCCTAAGGATGAATGGTGGAATAATACTAATAATGGATCAGTTCAAAGTCAAATCACAGGTGCTTCGTCTTTGAATAATGGTCAACCTCAGATTTATCAATATACTGATCCAATCACGGGTCAAGTCAGTTATGTGGATGCCAATGGTCAACAATATCTTGATCCAAATAATCCTCAACATCAACAACAACTATTAATCCAACTGAATCCAGTGTTATTGGCCCAACAGACCAATAAGAATCAAATCTTGTCGTTATATGGTCAGCCTAATCAATTTACCACCAATGTGGCTGTTCCTGCTGTGCCCGGGCAACAATCTCAACAACCTCAACCTCAACAACAACAACAATTACAAACTGGAGCTACGGGTTATTACCAAATTGGGCAGCAGCAACAGCAACAGCCGCAAGTTCAAGGGTTAAATCCCCAACAAACGGCATTCCAACAGCAACAATTCCTACAACAACAACAACAATTGCAACAGCAGCAGTTACAACAACAATGGCAACAACAGCAGCAGCAGCAGCAACAACAACAATTCAATCCATACGGTCAATAACTGACCCGATGATATATAGCCTAAGCCGCCTTATTTTTGAGGGGGGGGAGAATATGAGAGTATAGAAAGAGTATGAGAAAGAAAGAAAAAGGTATAGATGGGAAAAAGATTCGGTTCACGGATAAGGCCAAAGCCATGGAAGAATGATACATACAGATAAGTATGATATCAATCAAAAACAAACAAACAAACAAACAAAATGAAAACGAAAAAGAACAATTAATATTGATAAAATTAATTAATTCTCGAACAAAATATAATTTAGAAGATCTAAACTATTAAAATAAAAATACGAAACGAATATTGGATGGATATTATCCTATTACTCTTCTTTTACATATATATATATATATAATAGAAAGAAAAAATACAATATTTTAATGTTTATGCAATATATTTTGGCAGATTAATTATTCAGATTGTGTAATGTAATTGAAAATATCGATATTTTAATATGGTTTTAAGAGTATAATAATTATAATTGTAAATTTGTGTAATTACAAAAAGTCTGGGGTTGAATTTTATGATTGATTATGTAAGGGTCACACACATTAATTTTTACAGTAGTTAGTAAGTGAGCAAAAAAAACAAAAAAAAATGTGTGATCGGGTCCCTTAAGGATATACCCGAACCACGGGGATTTAATTATCCTATTTTCAAACCATTTTTTATATTGGTCGGTGCCAGTTACTTTAACTTATTAAATATTTCTATTTTTAGTCATATATTATTAGAAGAATGTGTGTGAGTGATATTGCACATGTGTGTATGTGTGTGCGTTGTTCACACACACAACCCATACGATAAGATCTAATATTATGTGTTGTTAAGAGAAGTGAAGACTATGAGAGATGAAGGAGGTAGATAGAAAAGGGTGGTGATAAAAGGAGATAAAATTCAATACGAGAATGAAATGAAGGAGGAGAATAATAATGAACAAACAAACAAAGAAGGAATAATAAGAAGGTATCACCGACATTAAAAGATAACGAAATGGCTGACTCTAACTAACAAAGTATAATTGATTTTGACCCCACTACTTCAAACTTATTATACTTTTACTTTTACTTTTACTTATCAACCACCGTTATAGATTTTGATTTGATAGGGTAAGTATAAAGAAAGTCGTATATGGGGATTCAAGATTATATAATCATTATACATACATAGTTAAAAAATTTCCCCCACTTCTTTTTAAAGTAGTTAAAAACCCCAAAATTATTGTTACTCATAATTGTTTATCTTAAATGTTTGTCCGACTTCAATGTTAAAAAAAATTTTCCCACTAATTATATAAATCTTCCACTTTTAATTTTTGATTTTGATTTGATTTCTTTACTTCTTTTCTTTTCTTTTACCATAAATTATAAGTGGATTATCATATACTGGATAATAGTTTTAGTCTTTCCTTTAATCTGTTTTTTTACCCCTCGAAAAACAACTACTATCTATAACTTTACCGGCTGGTGGGAAAAAAAAATACAAAAAGACCGTATTGGTTTTGCATCTATCTTTTATCCATCATTTAACTTTCATTTCCTCGAGATAATCGACATATTTTATTATATATATATATATAATATTAATCTTTCCTTGTTAAATTTCATTCCTTCCTTTCTTTAATTTAATTTAAGTAATTGTTTATTTATTCTCATAATATTTATTATCCAAAACAAAACAAAATATGTCATCATCATTCTTATCTAAATTCAAATCAAAAGGAAAATCATCTGAAACAGACAAGCAAGAAAATTACTATACCACAAGTGATGAGATCCAAGTCCTTATCCCCCAGGAAATCTATAACTGGAGAATGATCATGTGTGCCTTGACAGCTGCATTTGCCGCAGTTATCATTGGGTATGATGCTGGGTTTATTGGTGGGACTGTGGCCTTGGAATCATTCCAAATTGAGTTTGGAATTGATAAAATGACTACGAAGCAAGCTGCCAATATCTCATCTAATGTTGTTTCTGTCTTTCAAGCCGGAGCCTTTTGGGGTGCTATTATGTTTTATCCAATTGGGGAATTATTAGGTAGGAAAATTGGACTTATTCTTTCAGGGTTTTTCCTTGTTTTAGGATCGGGGATTTCATTACATTCTGCTTCTGCCAAAAGTTTGGCTTCAATTTATGCTGGAAGAGTCTTGACTGGTGTAGGTGTCGGCGGGTGTTCAGGTTTAGCTCCTATTTATATTAGTGAAAGTTCACCTACTTTAATTAGAGGTAAATTGGTTGGTATGTGGGAAATCTCATGGCAAGTGGGAGGAGTTGTCGGTTATTGGATTAATTATGGGGTTTTACAACATATCCCACTGACTTTATCTAAACAATGGTTGATTCCATTTGCAATTCAATTGATTCCATCCACATTATTTTTCATTGGTACTTTCTTAATTCCTGAATCTCCTCGTTATCTTGTATTTAGAAATAAATTTGAAAAGGCTAAGAAAAATTTATCATTTCTTCGTCATCTTCCTGAAGATGATGCTTATTTAAATCATGAATTTGATAATATAATTAGAGATATTGAACAACATAAATTGAAATTAGGGTCTGATTCATTCTTTGCTCCATTTTTAAAAGTATTCTTTTCCAAAAAAATCTTACTTCGTCTTGGTCTTTCCACGTCATTATTTGTTATGCAGAATGGTAGTGGGATTAATGCCATTACTTATTATTCTCCCACCGTGTTTAAATCATTTGGACTTAATGGAACTAATGCTGGTTTACAATCCACCGGGATCTTTGGTTTATTGAAAGCATTTGCCTCATTGGTTTGGTTATTCTATGTGGTGGAGAATTTCGGTCGTAAGACAGCATTGGTATGGTGTTCATTACCTTGTTCATTATGTATGTGGTACATTGGGGCCTACATTAAGATTGCCAACCCGGCTGCTCGTTTAGCCAGAGGAGATACGACTCAAGATGGTGGTGGTAAGGCTGCTCAAGCTATGCTTTATATTTGGACTTTATTTTATGGTGTTAGTTGGAATGGAACTCCTTGGGTTATTAATTCAGAAATATTTAGTCAAGAAATTAGAACATTAACTCAAGCCATCAATGCTTGTTCTAATTGGTTTTGGGCCTTTGTTATGGGAAGATGGTCAGGTCAAGCCTTGGATGCTATTGGATATAAATTTTATTTCATCTTTGGAACATGTATGGTTGTATTCCCATTTATTGTTTATTTCTTATATCCTGAAACAAAGGGTGTCCCCTTGGAAGCCATTGATCATTTATTCTTTAAAGTCCCCGCCTGGAGATCTCGTGAATATGCCTTGGAACAATATAGATTGGAATATGAATCTAAATTAGCTAAGGGGATTACAACTTCAGCTGATGGTGGATTGGCTAGTTTTACTAATGAAAAATATGATATTAGTGAAGAATCAGATGTTGGTGCTCCTGATACAAAAGACCAGGCTGGCGTGGTTGATATTGGGAGTATTCATTGAAATGACTTGACTTGTTCAATTTAATTTTTATATATGTTTTATGTTTTATGTATCTTCAATAGTATTATTATTAACACTCTTTTGATGTTTTTTTAACTTTCTCACTATATAAAATTTTATTTGCAGCACTTTTTTCTTTCATTCTTTGAAATCCTTTAATTATCTTAACAAACTACAAATCAATATGGTAAGCATGCTACATATGTGGTTGAGACGAATAATCAATCAATCAATTAAACTGATTATAATTACTAACTTAATAATTTTTAAGCCTCCTAAGAAGCCACCCGTAACTCAAGATGAAAAGAAATCTCAATGTGTGGAATTCTTCCAATCGCAACATACCTTCTATTCAATCAAGGAATTAGAGAAGATGTTACCTAAAGCAGTCAAGAGTATGAATGGCATGCAGGTGAAGAGTATGGTTCAAGAATTACTTGATGATGGATTGATCCATATGGAGAAATGTGGCTTGATTAATCTATATTGGAGTTTCCCATTCGATTCATCAAGAGGCATCATAGATAAATTCACCAAGCTTACAAAGGAGAATGAATCCATCAAGTCGGAACTCAATATGTTCCAGTTGAAATTGAAAGAATTAAAGTTAAATCATATGGCCCCTGATCCATCTTTACTAGTTAAATTGGACCAACTTAAAACAAAACAAATTCAAATGAGGGAAAGATTATCATATTTGGAAAATCAACTGCAGGATCAAATCACTCATGATAAGATTGATAATTTAAAAGATTGTGTGGAGTATTATACTGATTGTATTGAATTGATGATTTGTTATTTCACTAGGAAAACGTATGCTATTGAGGATAAGGATTTAAGATTAATGCTAGAATTGCCCAATGAATTTGAAGAATTACCCCTTCTCCAAACGAATTCAAAATGAAAACAAATGGACCACCTGTCTTTCTATGTATTAATCAGCTCATCTGATCATGGTTTTTAACTACAATTATAATTAACAGCCAAGTATTAAACATTGTTTGACCTTAATAACCGTGTTTTCCTAACTATGCTTTCAGGGTAGTGCGCACCAAAATCAATCGAACCAAAAAATATCACACGCAAATCTCGCTTGATGTGTGGGGGGGGGAAGGAATGATGGGGCAACCTTATTTTTCCAAAGAGTCAAGCTGTTAAAAAAAAAAACTATAAACCCATATGAAAATTGAAAAAAAAAGGTTGGATTTTACAATTAGAAAAATCAACTGATTATTATTGCTATACTCGGTTTTTTTTGCCTTCTTGAAGAATGCTGCTGAAACCTTTATATATAACAGTTTCAAATCACCCTAATTCCCAAGTTCTTTGAAGAAATATTGGTCAACTTTGATCGTGAAGAAGGTATACATTTGAAACAAATTACAATCCAATTGGACTTTCAAACGATATCATATCCAATCCCGACCAAAACGTATCGAAATAAAAATCAAAAAAAATTACCATGCCATTCCTCCAAGATGAAGCACAGGACCAACATGTTGAGCTCTTGGTGGCATTAGCAGACGGTATAATCCATGAGACGACTGCTGATGTCATTAGACCCTACTTACCACCATCATTCACCGACGAACAAATCAATGAATACTTGGCCACTTATACTAGACCTTCAAAATTCCCCCGATTTGCTGAGGTTGTTAAAAGAACTCTTAATGGTACAGATGTTGGCTCGACCAGGAATTTCGTTACATTGATGACATTATTGGATTCTCGGATTCTTGCTCCGATTTTAACTAGTTCATTAACTTCCATTCGTGATATGACAGTTGAACAAAAGGAAGCATTACTTCAATCATGGAGAGACTCGCCAATTGCTCAAAAGAGAAGACTTTTTGGAGTTATTTATTCACTCACCATTTCTAATTTTGTTAAATTGGCTACTGATTTACACCATGAAGCCATTGCGTACCCTGGTCGTGAAACAAAAGAGAAATTATATGATTCTCATGTTGTTGATCCATTCAAATATACCATGCTTGACAAACCTACCACGGAAGGTATTGAATTGCACGTACCAAACATTGATGCAGTTATCATTGGATCAGGTTCAGGTGCTGGTGTTGTTGCACAAACATTAGCAGAACAAGGCTATAAATCCTTAGTTTTGGAAAAGGGGAAGTATTATGCCAATGATGAGTTTAATTTCACTGATTCTGAAGCGTATGATAACTTGTATGAAAATCATGCTGCAGTGACTACTTTGAATCAACAATGTTTCTTATTAGCTGGAGCTACTTTTGGTGGAGGATCAACTGTTAATTGGTCTGCATCTTTGAAAACTCCATTCAAAGTAAGAAAAGAATGGTATGATGATTATGGAGTCGAATGGGCTGCTACTGATGTTTATGATAAATGTCAAGATTATGTTTGGAATAAGATGGGTGTTCAAATTAAAAATATTGATCATTCACTTGCAAATAGTGTAGTCTTGGAAGGAAGTAAGAAATTAGGTTATGCTGCTCGTGAAATTGAACAAAATACTGGAGGTCATGAATCTCATAGTTGTGGATTTTGTGCTTCTGGTTGTAAATTTGGTGTCAAACAGGGAGCTGTCAATTGTTGGTTTAGAGAACCAGCTGCTACAGGATCTCAATTCATGGATCAAGTTAAAGTTTTGCAAATCTTACATAAACTGGGGAAGGCTTATGGGGTATTATGTGAAGATTTAACCACCAAGATTAAGTTTAAGATTACAGGGCCTAAGAAATTCATTGTTAGTGGAGGTTCATTAAATACACCAGTTGTTTTACAACATTCGGGGTTTAAGAACAAACATATTGGTAGAAATTTGAAAATACACCCGGTAAGTGGAGTTATAGGTCATTTCGATGAAAAGGTTAATCCGTTCAATCATCCGATCATGACTAGTTTATGCACTGAAGTTGCAGATCTTGATGGGAAAGCTCACGGAGCCAGAATTGAAACAACTCTAAATAATCCATTCGTTCAGGCAGTGTTTACTCCTTGGGTATCAAGTGATGAAATCAGAAAAGATATGTTAAGATATAATCATAGAGTTAATATTTTATTTCTTAGCAGAGATACATCTAATGGATCCGTGACGGAAGACCCAAATAAGCCTGGGGCTCTTATGATTGATTATGAAATAAATAAATTTGATCGTCATGCAATTCATCAAGGATTTTTAATTGGAAGTGACTTATTATATATCGAAGGTGCTAGAGAAATTATTATATCACAAGCTTGGATACCTAAATTCAAATCCGACAAACCAAAACATGAAAGATCTATAACCGATAAGGAATATGTCGAATGGAGAAAAGTGGTTGAAAAGATCCCATTGGATTATGATGGATGTGCCTATGGATCTGCTCATCAAATGAGTTCATGTCGTATCTCAGGTAAGGGTCCACATAATGGAGCACTTGACTTACTGGGTAGATTATATGAATGTAAGAATATTTACGTGGCTGATGCCAGTGTGATGCCTACTGCCAGTGGAGCCAATCCAATGATTACCACAATGACTTTAGCCAGATACATTGGATTACAAATTGCTAAAGATTTGAAAGCACAACCAAAATTATAGTTTATCCTTTTATATTCTCTATTTTTATTTATAAATCTAACTTTGATAGTTGGATGATTTTTGTAATGACAAACGAAATTAAATGAACATTATTAATTTATATCGTGTACAACACTGTTACAACTCAAGAAATAGATTAAATTCTTGACGTCTTGATTAGGATCATTTTTATTGAACCCAGCTAATCCAAGGGGACCTTTATCACATTCACTGCAAATTAATAGTCTTTCTATTTTAAATACTTCTTCACCATCCTTTACGGGAATCAATTGTTGAGCTAATTCGGGGGAAGGTCTTGAAACTCCAATATTATCAAACTCCCAAACATCGCCCACCTGATAGTATGTATTAGATAGTGATATACCATTGGGATCTATTTCTGGATCAGATAAGTTGATCATTTTTAACGACTCTGATTCGAAAGTGATTTCGGGATAAGAACCCGAGAGTTTGATTAGCCTCGTGTTACACTTTTGAAATGGACATCTTATAATGATGGATTTGTCTTCATTACTCTGTATGCTTTGATACAAGTGTCGTGTCATGATTGGATGTCTATAGCTTGGTATACGATTATCAACAGTTTCAGTCTTTAAAAATTAAAGATCAGATTTTTTTTTTCTACTGTTGTTTCCTTTGCGAACAAAATCATTTATGTTACTTTTTTAACCAATTTCTTCTATCTTTCGTGGTATTATTCAACAACGTAAAGAGCTAAATAAATCAATGCGGTTTTAACTATGTACAATAGTTGATGCAGCTGCAGGGGGTTATATATCTATCTATGTTAGTGTTGGAAACATATTATATATTCTGGGTATAGCACTGAAAGATACAACTCTCGAAGACGTCTTATATTGTAAGATCAGAACGGCGAATGAAGCATATTGGTTGGTGTTTGTTTCTATTCATGGAGAATCAGAAGTCTACCAACTATCATCCTATTGATATAAGCAGTCATTAGAAAGCAATCGATCATGGTTAGTGCTATATACTCCAAAAGGTAGATATTATTATACTTATCTTTTCGAAATATAGTCTTAATTTAGTTAATTTTGACGGATTTTCCCATGAAGAACAACCACAAATCTCTCTAATTGATAGTATAAGGGTATATATATAAAAATAGAACCACATAAATACTTTTGTAAGTGGAAATTTATCAGTATGACTCATTCACACCTTACATTCCTTATTATTATTTAAGGAGCTCGTTTGCATGGAAAATTTGCACCCCTCCTCGATTGCTACCAGTTTTTAAGTTTCAAAGAAAAGAATACTTCATCTTTTATTTTCTTGTCTATATATATAATACATATTCATACAAATTAGTCACAATGGTGACTTGCTATTACTATTCTTCAGAATCAGATTGACTTCCTCCTGATGGGACTCGTTGTCTCATTTCATTTTCATCTCCAAATGGATTCGATGTTAGAAGATTTTCCTCTTCATAATCTTCTTCCTCTTCTCGTATTATATTTTCATATGCCAGGATATCAGGATTCGTCACTCTCAATACGGATCTTCTCTTAGAACTAACCAACACTTGAACATCCAATTTGTTATAGGCTGACGAGTTTGATTCGACTGATTTATGACTATGAATCGAGGTCAAATCAGGTTCACTTTGCAGGTGGTGTTGATATTGTTGACGCGTACGTTCTTCAAGGATACGTACTTGTGAGTCTGTCAAGTCCATTTCTTCAAATTGATTCTCATCAGTTATCATCATCTCAGGAGAAGGTGCAGAAGTGGATGAAGTGGAGGGAGGGATCAAGTGTTCAGAACTGGTTAATCTTAACGACATCAATTTCGAATTACTTCTCTTCTTCTTCAATTTCAAATACTCACCACTATTCGTATTGCTTCTTATTACAGCAGGCGATTTTTCAATCGTATTGGTTGGAGCTGTGGTGGTGGTGAATGATAATGATTTCCTTAGTTTTGATACTGTTGATTTCGTCAAACTATTTGTATGAGGCACAGGTGGTGGTCTTTGATTTTGATTGGAGGTCAGGACATGTATTTCATCATTTGAACCATTATATTCATCAAATTGGTTTAATGTTTCATTGGACGCAAGATAACTATTTCTTATATTGTTATTGGGTTGTTGATGGGGATGAAGATGAGTTTGATTTTTTTGATTAATATTTTGATTCTGACCCTGTTGTCTATCGAATTCTTCTCTCTTCTTCATCCATGAGTCAAACGAGGCAGCATCCAAAGTTGAATTAGAATCAATTGATGATTTTCGGGGTTGTTTAAACTTTTCATTCATTGATTCATGATCGACATTACCAAAGAATGGTGAGGGCATACTATAATTCAACGTATCATCGTCGTCATCATCATCACTTTGTCTTCTCTTTCTTATTATGAAGAAGGTCGTGATTCCAATGACCAAAAGAACAATGATTGGAACAAGAACTCCTATAATGATCTTGGTAGTTTTATTAGATGATGAGTTACTACTACCAGAAGAAGATGAAGATGAAGACGAACCCGCAGATGATTGAGTATTGATTTTGAGATTGGTTACTGGCGTGAATGAGGAAGTATCATATAAGCTGATGGTATACTGTCCACTTCCATCTCTCTTGTTTTGACTAGTTGAAGAAGAAGAACTTGTTGTGGAATTTATAATTACCAATGTATTAAAAATAGTGGCTGCTCCTAAGATTTGATCATAATTCAAAGTTACATTAATAGAAGTATTCCAAATCCAATCATTTGAATTGGTGATTAATTTGGCAAACACGGGGGTTGAATCCGTCTCGAGTAATTCACCTCCAACCAAAAGAATTTCATTGACTTGGAAATCATTTGAAAAAGTATCAATGGAATTATTATTTAATTGATTGAAAATCGGTAATGCCAAGGCAAATTTTCTTGAATTGACCACGGTGGTTCCAGTTTGATCGGGACCAATTTGTTGGAATGACCAACCAGAATTGAAATTCCAGGTGGCTAATTGATACATGTTTAACCAACCTTGATTACTTTGACCCCCAATGACTAATTGAGTTTGAGGGTTGGGAGCAATCAAATTGGTGGCTCCATAGAAGGGTTGTGGTTTGGTGGATGTAGTTATATTGGATACTTGTTGATTATCGAAATCAAATGAGATTAATCGAGATGAAACAATATTTGAATTAGAACAAAGTCCACCATAAATATAAATAGTTGAATTATCAAGAGGTGAATTCAAAATGGTGGGGAAATCATAATATGAACCATCATTAACATTATTAAAGTTGATTGTTGATGACATTACATCAACCCATTGATTAGACTCCGTTTCATAATTAATTAATTTTAATAATCCACCACCACAAACATCAAGGGAATGCCCCATGGTTGAAGAATCAGAAGTTAAGGCATATAATCCTTCATTGAAGATAAATAATGTTGAATTGATAGGAGGTGAAGCTAAAGTATCCACCGCTTGATTGTTTAAAAGATTTATATCGGTTGATTGTTTAGTGAATCCAGTAATTGAAAAGTTCAAACTTACTAAATCATTATTCTTAAGATGTAAATAAATCTTACCATCTGTGAATGAATATAAGGTATTCCAATTAGGATTATTATTGATGGTGGTGGTGGTCGTATCTTCTCCCAAGACATTGACAATGGATATGAACAACAATAGTACAAATTTTAACCACGACGACGACATGTTGATAGATAGATTGATTTAAACTTGATATATTTGATTGTAGTATATAATTAACAACAAAAAGGAAACGTTAAAAGGTTAAAATTTTTCTCAAGGACAAAGGAGGTGTTGAGACCTTCTTCTTCTTCTTCTTCTTTAACTGCTTCTATCTTCAACTTCATCATCTTTCATTCAATTGACTTTTAGGTTCCAACCATTTACTTTTGATATTAGAATTTTTTGACATTGTTTATGTTTGTTCCCAATTAGGAAACCACAACTATAATAGATTGCATGCTTCATTTCGAGATTCTTTTTCTTTTTTGGGGGTAAACAAGTCCGAACATCACCTAAAAGTCTTTTATTGTTGCTACTATTCTTATATACGATTTAATCTAAATCTTATTTTGGGATGGGTAAGAGATGATATCTTAATCTTTAAATTAGTTAATGATTATATATATATATATACCTTGTCCCATCTGAATGAGATTAAAACTCATGGCTGGCTGGCTGGCTTTGATAGAAAAAACGTTTCTCTTTATATGTGTCAATGAATAAGACCCAACCCAACTTCATTCTTTTGGTCATTATGTCTATGCTTTATAGGTTAATATCCTTTTAGTAGCTAGTGCCTAACTAAGATAATAGCTACGATATGAATTAAAAAACATCGGATTATGCATCAGCTGACAGCATCATACATAACTTAACATAACATAATAACCACAATTAAAGAGCCATATAGATTTAAAAATTCATTGTTTAATGGAAAGTATAGACTTATATGATTCTTATCATCATAAATAAATGGGCCATTGAAAAGGGTGGCCCATTTAAAATATCTTTTTAAGTAAAGCAAAGCAATATGTATATAAAATTTTGTTTTACTCTAGGCCGACAACTAAAAATTTTAAAATTAGATAAGCGCAACCAACCGGTGGTGGTAGTGTAGTGTATATATGTTTAAGCCTTGCCTAAAATTATTAACTATTAGATTGATTGACTGATCGAATGAATGAAAGATTATATACATTAGTATGTTAGACATACCCAAAGATTACTTTAAACACAATAGAGATTAATGATAATCAATTTTACCATTGTAAAGAAAGAAAGAAAGAAATAAAGAAAGAAAAGACCTATATAAACTTTGATTTTTCTCCATAGTTCAATTTAAAAACAATTTTTGATACTAAAATTAGTTAATATCCGTTAGTTAAGTTAAACTATATATAGTATTCGTTCAGCTTAACTATTATATAAAAAGAAATAATATGGTAGCCTTGCCCTGCACACAGCCCGATTCTTTTCTTTTTTTTTTTTTTTTTTTGACGGTCAAAATTTTGTGGGAGCATACATATAATTAGGACTTGGTGATTGATATCAATCATATTTATATATAGTTATTTATCTAATCCATCAACCACAGTGTTTGAAGACATAATCATATCTGTGGATACCATACACACTAAGGTACTTTACACCATCTTCATCATCTGATACAATCATATATCAAAAGAAATCTTTGTTTGTCTATTTGTGGAAACAATCATCCGTCTCCAGTACCGCCGCATTCTCCGTACAACTCCTACCCATTCTTCTTCATATATCAACAACATATTACCAATATCATACCTATACCTCCATATTACAAGGGATGGAAATGGACGCTGATATAGATCAGTTTGAAGCTGGTCTAAATGGGTATCCCAATAATAATTCAAACAATAATACAACTAATGATAATAATCATCAACTATCACTACAACCCAGTCTACAAGATCATTTGACTGAAGTGGCCAATCATATCAATAATAATGATAATAATAATAATAAGAATAATAATAATAACACCACTACTAGTTCATCTGATGAATATGAAGGTATTTTATTTGGATTGAATCAATATGGATTACCTAGTAATACATTTAATCTAGGTGATAGCAATACAATCTTTAAACCAAATAATACATTAACTAATCTAGAATCTCCCGAACAAAAAATCAATTCAACTTCTTCATCATCATCAAGACAAATAACAGATTCAAATGATTATGAGGCCTTGAATCAATATTTTAATTCTAATAATATCCTGCTTGATCATCAACAACAACAACAACAGAAACAAAATCAAAATCAATATCAACAATATACTCAAAATATTGATGAAGAGAACAACAATAGCATTAATAAAAATGCTGTTTTTAATATGCCTGGAGCATTCAGAACTAATATTAATGATTATATGGATCTTGATGAATCACCTCAATTTACAATAGAACTGGATTCAAATACTTATTTTGAACCAAATTTACAAAGTAATAATATAATTGATCCACATCAAGATACTGTTTCTTTATTCAAAAATATCAATAATAGTAATAGTAATAGTAATATCAAAAAGATTATTAATAATAATTCTATTAATAATAATCTTTTAACGGTTCCTTCAAGTGGTAATATTGCCAGTAATACACCTCCAGCATCAAAGGGAGAAACATCATCCATCAGTCCGTTTGATAATAGTTCAAGAGTATCATCGATTCATAATGGTGGTACCACCACCATAAATTCTCAACCATTTGCTCCCACTGGGAATGCTATATTCATGAATAATAATAATAATAATAATAATGCTGCTGCGGCTGTATTATCGGCCTTTCCAACGTCTCATATTAATAATCCTTCAACCACTTTAAATTCAAATATAATATTCGATGAAATCCATCAAGAAATTAATCGTATAAGGAAGGATTCCATAGATAGTTATTATTCCAATAACAATAATAATAATAATAATAATCTCACTCCAAAGAGTAATAACAACAACAATAATAACAATAATAATAATAATAATATCACCCTACCATCCCAACAATATTCAAATTTAAGTGTTCATACTAATAATAACATTATTTATAATAATAAGTTTGTTAATGATTTATCACCCTTGACCACAACCACATCATTAACTCCCTCAGTCAACTCAATTCATTCCACCCAACCATCTTTCTTCTCGGCCCATCAATATTTATCAAGAAATTCATTTGATCAACCACCATCCAATAATCATCATCGACCCTCATTTGATTTATTCAATAATAAACAACAACAGGATCAACAACAACAACAACAAAGTCCCTCGGCTATATCGACCAATGGAAGAAGAAATCCAGGCACAAGTACGAGGTATAGTAGTTTCACCACCTCGATTTCAAATATCTTACCATTTATGGATCGAAACAACAATAATACGAATAATATTAATGATTTAAGATCACCACCCACTGATGATATTTCAACATCACCTCCTTCTTCTCAATCGTGTATAGCGTCTCCTCCACCAGGATCAAGACATTTGATACGAAGTATTTTCAAAACTACTAATAAGAATAATACTGGTATTGGTGCTGGACAAACTACGACTACTAATAATATTGGTAATAATAATACCCCCTTTGGAAATAATACCGGTAATAATAACAATAATATTATTATCAACAACACTAGTGGCAGTAATAATGGGAACAACAACAATGGTGGTGGGATAGACTTTATGGAATCCGATGGGTTTATGGATACAACTACCCCATCTGGAGGTGGAGGTGATGTCAATAATGATTTTTTGATGATGAGTCCTACCAAGGAAGAATTAGATTATGATAATATCAATAATATCACATTGTTAGACTCTAGTGTTTCCAAAAAGGCCAAACGATCAAAGATGAATTTATTTAGTCGATTCAAGAATGCCAATAAACAAGAACAACAACAATTACAACTCCAACCGAATCAACCTATGGATGATTTCGAGGCCAAGATTTTGATGGAGGAAAGTTTGGAAAATAGTGTTATTTTGAATCATATTGGTATTAATAATACGGGTAATAGTAATAATAATATTATGAATGGAACTAGTAATCATACTCATAGTAATAGTAATGCTAATACTAATAATGTCTCGGTTGAAGCTTCTACCTTGAGTAGTAGAACTCCTTCAACTGCTACGGGGACCAATAATAATGTTTTGGATTATACCTCACTGAATAATTCTCATCAATATCAATATCAACAACAACAACAGCAACAATTCTTACCTGCTCAAGAACCTGATTATGCGGCCTTGTTTGAAAATGTAGGTAAGAGAAAGGCAAAACCCGCCAAGAAAGTTAAAGTTAAGGTTGAAGATAATAATGAAAAATCTAATTTATTAAGTTTGAATCTTGGTGGATCATCCAATAATACCAAATCCAAAATTAAATCTGAGTCTCAAGATAATTCAAATTCAAATACGGAAAAATCATCATTGTTTAATCTTAAATTGAATTCAAGTGCCAATAATACCAATAATATCACTAATAACCACAGTAACACCAGTAATACCCTTTTCACTAATGATTCAGGCAGTGGTCATAACATTAGCGTTTCGTCATCCAATGCTTCATCATCATTCAATCCTAATTATACTCAAGGGTCGGACCATTATCATGATCATCATGATCAAGATCTGACGGGACCATCAACTCCTACCACGACAGGGATGATTGGCCATGCTTCAAAACGTATTCTTGGGTCTAAAATAATGCTGAAACGGAAAAGTTCAAGTTTATCATCATCCTCAAAACCAGTGGAAGAAGCAGTAAAAGTGGAACCTCCTGAAGATGATGATATTAGTTCGATCACTACTACCAATAGTAATCCTACTGTTGCCACTATGATTCAAAAGGGTGTTGAAGTTGAGGTTGATTTGAAATCATTGGATTTACCACCTAATACTCAGATTTTCCCTACTAGTATAATCAATTCCAAGAATAGAACCCGAGGAAGAAAGGAAAATAAGGAGGCGGATATTCATGATCAATCCAAGATTTATTTATGTAATTATTGTTCAAGACGATTTAAAAGACAAGAACATTTAAAACGTCATTTCCGTTCTTTACATACATTTGAAAAACCATATATTTGTGAAATTTGTCATAAGAAATTCAGTAGATCTGATAATCTTAATCAACATTTAAAGATTCATAAACAAGAAGAAGAAGAGAATTTGGCTCGTCTTAAAGAAGAGGCTGAGACTGGGGTTAAACTGGACCGTATTACTGGAAGTAAGCTTGAAGACTATGATAATGCTGATGAGGAAGAGGATGTGGATATCGATATGGAATGATGATGATTATGATAAGGTTTTTATTTCGATTTTATAGAAATTTTTTATTTTATATTATTTTAATTATATTCTTTTTTTTTATATATGAATTCAAAAAATTATAAAAAATATTTCTAAAATTACCCTGCCTGACGGTTTTAATATATATATCTTTACAATAATAATAATAATAATAATAATTAAATTTATAACCATATAAATCGAAAGTAAAAAGTAAACAGAATCTGTAGGGAAAAGAAATAACAACGTATGTAAAAGTAAAGTAAAATAAACTAAGAAAGAATGAAAAGAAATAAATGTATAAAAGAAAGAAAAAATTATTAATTGCAAAAAAAAGAAGAAGGAATTGAAGAAAACAAGTTGTTTTTTTTTGATTTGTAAAATTTTTAATAAGGGGTTTATTTATATTATGAAATGATCTCTTGACCTGATCCTAACCCTAAGCCTAACCCCAGATCATCGGCAGAAGCAGCAACCATATGCATCGGAAGAAGCAAGTCATGCTCGGCTCCACTGTTGGGTAAGGGTAAGTAATCTTCACTACCAGCACCCTCGTCTTGGTCTTCACCTTCACCATCTTCCTCTTCTTCCTCGTCATCTTCCTCGAATTCTCCTTGATGTCCGCCTTGACCATCATCACCTTCATAACCTTCATTTTCATCGTCATTGGTTGGTCCATTCAAGGATGTTGGACGATTAGTCACTTTTGGTTTCTTATTAGGTTTGGTGACACACCCGGCAATACCACCAACACATATATTCCGTTCACGATGTTTCTTAAGAGCATCCAACCTCACAAACTCCTTACCACAAGGACATTGACAATGACGAGCCTCAAGATGACCCTTGATATGACGATTCAAATCATGTTGTCTGACGAATCGCTTGGGACAATAAGAACAGCCAAAGGGACGATCACTCAAGTGAGTTTGGATATGAGAACGAACATTATACCTTCTTGTGAATTGCTTACCACAGTTTTTATAAGTACATACATAAGTTTTATTTTCATCGGGACCCTCCCAATATTGATCTAATTCCCCAGGTGGTAATAAGGAAGTCTTTTTGATTCGACGACGTGGTGATGATTGTTGGATATGTCTTTTCACTTCCAAGGATGTGACACTAGCACTGGGTGAGATGATAGGACTCCATTCTAAAGTCACCTTGTTCTTGAGGTTTCTACCAGGGGTATGAGGTGGTAATTGGTGTTTCAAGGGTGTCAATTGGGTGATGGTGGCATTTGAATCTTCAATGGTATCGTCGGCCGTAGGATGATGATTTCGCAAGGGACTACTATAGTATTTGATGGGTGATGGTCTGGATATAGGTGATGATTGTAATTGTTGCTGTTGTAGTTGTTGTAAAGGAGCTGCATAAATGGGTGATGATTGGAGGTTCAATTGAGATTGTGGCTGTGGAGGTTGCCTATATTGTTGTTGTTGGTTTATATAATCACTTTCTGAAAAGAATTGAGGAGTATAAAAATTCACATTCCCATTATTTCTTAATTGTTGATGAACAGGTGAGGAGAATTTATTGCTTCCATCAAACCCACTCTGAGTCGATCTACTGGGTGATGGTGATTGTGGCTCAGGGGATGATTGCCATTCGGGAGATCCATGAGATAAAGTTGGTGGCGAAGGTGGTGGTAAGAAAGTATTATTGTTACGATTATTTATAGTGATCGGTTGTGTTGGTTGACGTTGGACTTGAACTTGGGGTGCTGGTTGTTGTTGTTGTTGTTGTTGTTGTTGAAGTTGATGTTGCATATGTTGCTGTATATGCATTTGCTGTTGTTGTTGAATCTGCTGCATTTGTTGTAACTGTTGCATTTGTTGCATCTGTTGCAATTGTTGCCTCTGTTGAGATGTAGGAGATGGATTCATTGGTCTTCTATAAGCAATGGGCTCTTGTACTGGTGTTGGAACAAACTTGTATTGGTTATTGGTATTTTGACTGCTGCTTGGATGATTTGGAGTGGAAGACATTTGTGGAGGAGTAGGGGTTCTTGTTGATACCATAGGCTTTGAGTCTAATAAAGGTTCAATATCATCAACGTAATTAATTGGTTGTTTTATAGTTTGATTATTAATCTCTTGTAAGTATTTTACCGAATAATTGTTGACTGATTGAAATTGATTAGTATTGTTACCATTATTATTTGGATAAATCTTCTGATGGTGGTGGTTATTGTTATGACGTTTGGTAGGTGAGGGAGAAGGTGAAGGAGGGAACTTGTAAGAAGTGGTATTATTGCGAGTAACAATAAAATCATCACCTGTTTTCTTTACGGGCGATGATTGATGTTGAATTTCAATTTGTTTAGCTTCCTCTTCGAATTCATCTTCCTCATTAATTAAGAATTGATTGGTCAAATCTTGAGGTTGTTGTGGTTGTTGTTGATTATTATTATTATTAGTAGTAGTAGTAGTGGTCGTATTTGTATTGAGCAAGGCATAATCCAAATCTTGATTGTATTGACCCTGCTGATTAGAAACCATAACCCCATTTGAATTCAATCCCAAGCTCTTCAATAATTCACCAGGTGAGATAGATTTTCCTAAATCCATAGAAGGTTTTACTGATTTATATAAATCACTAGTTAATCCAGCAATGGATAAATCTCTATTATGATCAGCATATCCGAAAATAGCAGTACCCGATATCTTTCTACTATGTTTTGGGCCATGATTGATGGAGTGAGTGGCAAGATGGTTAGATTGGGAAGGATTTGGGTGATTATTTTGTTGTTGTTGTTGTTGGTTTAATTCAAGTTGGCCATTAGCAGCAAACCCAGTAGGAACATCCAAATCTTGTAAACCATTCAATGTTTCATTGAACAAGTTATCAATCTCATCATATCCTGTAAAATATTGATCAAAGGTTTCAGTAGGCAATGGTAATGGCTTGTTGGTCACAGAAGCACCTACGTCTTCGTCCCAGTTGTTAAAACTTTCCATTGTAATTTGAGTTGCTATAACCGTTTAGCTTGTATCAGAATAATTCTTATTTGAAATGCCTCGAGAAGTTTAAGGTAGATGATAAAGATATTGATTTACTTTAGAATTTAATTTTGATTCGATTCGATGTGGTGCTTTATATATATGGAGAAAGGAGACGCCTGAGTCTAGTTATTAAAGGAGTGGCAGTTAGATGATACGACGTTTGATTTGTATTCCAAAGTGATTGAATGAATGAATGAATAAAGAACGAACAACGAAGAAGAAGAAGAAGAAGAAAAAGAAGGAGTAAATTATGGAAATCAATTAGAAATTGGAAGATTTCTGTAATTTCACCTCCATCTAAGGATAAAATGGCGGTTTTCTAATTCAAGAATATGTGATATATACAATTTATATTGAGTATATGGGATTTGGAGATCTTTAAATTTTTTGAATGCGAAATTTTTTTTTTTTTAAACAGACAATGTTGTTAATTACAACCCCAATAAGGCAGGAAGGTAAACATAGGCCCAATTAGGTAGTTTGTGGTTGTGTGCGGCTCGTTAAATATCACATATAACCGATTCTGAATTAGGCAATTTAGCAATAACTCCACTGATTTTGGTAAATGATTGATGATTTGGGACTTGGATAGATTGAATGTTTATGCACATCATATAGTATACATAAACATTCGAATTGATAAACAAGCCGTATATTGATTTGGACTACAAAAAAATAATTTATGATTTATGATGGATGTGATTGATGGAGTTTAGTGCCGTATTGGCCGATAAAATATGTCAAATTTTGGCTTATAGATGAACATCGTGTCGTATTACTTTCAAATCAACATCATCTTCATCGACATCGTTAATCTTCTTCTTCGTCTTCTTGCTCTGTAAATAGTAAACTTTTTTCGTATTCTTCTGTTGCTTTATAAACTTACACCTGATATTTTAAACAATGATTTTGTGGAGAGGTTTTGCTTATGACGAGAAGGAAATCGTGAGAGATAAACAACAATAATAACTACAAAGGAGATTTCTTTTCGTCTGGATTTTTATCAAACTCAACTCATAACGATTATTTTCTTTACTATTTATCAATCGTAGTCAAATACACGCCCCAACTGATGTGATTTATTCACGCTCTACGTTCATATAAAGTTTCTACAGTAATATTGAATTCAAAAAGACAATCAAATAAGTTAAGTTTTATTTTGGTGGTGTAATGAACATATATAATTATACATATATGTATATATATGACAATTTAAATTAAAAAATGTTTTCTCTAGTCGGGTGGGCATGATGATGATGATGAATGTGACTATGCATGATTTTGATTATGATGACGAATTATCCTTGATTTATTCTAATAATAACATCTTTCTTGGATCTTCAATCAATTCCTTAATGGTTCTCAAGTAAGTGACGGCTTCTCTACCATCCAAGACTCTATGATCATAAGTCAAGGCCAAGTACATCATTGGTCTGGATACAATTTGACCATTGACAGTTACTGGTCTTTGTTTAACCCCATGTAAACCTAACACGGCAGTTTGAGGTACATTAATGATAGGAGTACCGTATAATGAACCAAACACACCCCCATTAGAAATGGTGAAAGTACCACCAGTCATATCTTCCAAGGTTAATTTCCCATCTCTAGCCTTCTTACCTAAAGAGGCGATTTCCTTTTCAATGGCCAAGATTGATAATGATTCGGCATTTCTAATCACAGGTGTAACCAACCCTTTAGGTGTGGCAACAGCAACTGAAATATCACTATAATCTCTAAATACCAAAGTATCATTGTTTTCAATGGAAGCATTGACAGCAGGGATTTCCTTGGCTGCCAAAGTGGAGGCCTTGGCAAAGGCACCCATGAATCCTAACTTGATTCCAGTCTTTTCCAAGAATTCATCCTTGTATAACTTTCTCAATTCCATTAAACTTGTCATGTCAACTTCATTAAAGGTGGTCAATGAAGCAGCTGTGTTTTGTGATTCCTTAAGACGTTCGGCGATTCTCAATCTCATTCTGTTCATCTTAACTCTTTCTTCGTGTCTTGAGAAATTGGTGAATGAAGCAATTGGATCGGCAGTTTCCTTCTTAGCTGGAGCAGCTTCTTTCTTGGGAGCTGGAGCTGGGGTTTCCTTCTTTGGAGCAGCTGGGGCTTCCTGTTTTGGAGCAGCAGCTTCTTTGGCTGGAGCCGCAGCTGGGGCAGACTCTTCCTTCTTTGGTTCTTCCTTGGCTGGAGAAGAAGCACCACCGGCTGGAGCATCACCTTCTTCAATGCTGGCAATGACTTGACCAACTTCAACGGTTGAATCGGCTTCGACCAAGAGCTCAGTGATAGTTCCCGAGACAGGGGCATTGACTTCAACATCAATCTTATCGGTTTCAATGGTGGCAATGGTCTCGTCAACGTTGACGTGGTCACCGACTTGTTTGACCCATTCAGTCAATGTACCTTCAGTAATGGATTCGGCCATGTCTGGAACCTTGACTTGAGAGGCAAATCTCTTGAAAGTTAAAGGTGAGGAGTATGCATTTATAGGGGAGGAAGTGATGGTAGATGTGGTAGATTTGATTTGGATTGATCTGGTAAGAACAATGGATGATGATTTGGTGAGGCCCGATTTTCTAGCAACGTTGGGGATACGCTTCAACGACGATCTAATACTTCTAGACAACATTATAGAACAGATGTAGATAGATATGTATTGTTATGGAAGGAGATTGGATTGATGACAATGAGTATCTATATCTAAACGAATACAAATTTCTAGTAGAAGAAGTTATATATATAATTATATATTTCTATAACCAATTGATGGTTTTGGGTTTTCGTTTTTGATGAGAGTGAATTTAAAAATTGAAAGTGAGAGAGAGAAAGAAACAAATAAGCAGCGCTATTTTTCATTCCCACCCAAAAAATTTCAAATGTGATTTATATACCATTATATATATATATATGTTTACAATAATCTTCTACTGATATGATACTCATCTAATATCAATTGACAGACTATATCATCCTCTATTGAAGATGATGATTACTAAGTGTTGAAAGAATCACACAGTAGAGTCATGTTTACCATAAGTTGTGATTCAAACCGTGACCCCGGAAATTGTTCTAGAAGATGTCCTTCGTGACATTATTCTGTCATATTATTGGTTCGATGAGGCCCCCGGCGTTTCCAGGCAAAGTTTTTTTCTTTCAAAAGGACCTGAACCAGAATGTGATTTTGAGCACGTGATCTCAATTTTAGTTGCAACCATTTTTGGTAGTTTCTTTACTTGACTTCATGATAGTGGAAGGGAGAATACTCTACAAGTAGTTAATTGTGTAATTGGTAGTATTCTTAATTATTGGTGTATAATTTGAAGAGGTGGGTTTAGGAGAATCATGGCGGTCCTTTTCAAGGTGATGAGATGTGGTGAGATGAGGGAGATGAGCCGACATCTGTAGAAACAACAAGTCCTTTCGATTCTATTATACATGGGAATTCAAAGTCACCAGGAAAGAAACTGCCACTTTACATCTAGGAAGCAATGTTCATTCAATTGTTTGATCTTTTGATTCGTAGGTTCATGTTGCTCAGAATAAATCAAGACCCCTTGTTAGGCTGAGCCCGGAGTTGCTCTTCTACTCCGATATCAGCACCTACAAGTGCAAAAAAACATGACAAAGGATCAATCAATAGAGGATAATATCCATTATCCTTTTAATATACCTACTCAAGAATACTTCATTGTCCATTTAGACTAGTTGATATGAACACCTCTTGCCCCGTTTGTAAATAATTGCAAATTAAACGTTTTATACTTTCTTGTTGTCCGGGATGCAGCAATCTAAAATCTAAGCACCCATCGTCGGAACAAAAGGGTAGACTTAGGCGAGATAAAAACATCTTGCACGTGATGTGAATCACGCGCGGGTTGGTCCATTTATAAAGTATTTTAAATGGAATCTTGAGGTTGACGTTGGTTAGTAACCAATCCTGTCAGTTTCAACGTTTGAATCAAGGGAGGATTGACTGGTATTAGATCTTTTGATCTCTTTCTTTGGAGACTTTCTATATGTATTTTGCCAGATATGATTATCTCTTATTTTCTTGAATTTAAACCAAATAAACTTAAAAGTTATATCGGGTGACATATTTTCATTTATCATTCCATTGTGATTCAGAATTTCCCGATAAAAGTCAATAGCTAGTAATAGTTAGAAGTTATAGAAAAGAAGAGTCATGGCGGAGATAGGGGACAACACACAACGCATTTAAGGAATTTATTTTAATGGAACATTGTTTTGCTCGCTACCAATTAAATTTACAAAGAATGACGGTACGGTCTCCTCTTTGGTGTGACCTGCCCGTAGAAAGTAGGAAACACTCGGTCTACCCTTATACAGACTCCACTGAGTATGGAGAAAAGGTTGTCAACTTCTAATATGATCTCTGTTGTATTATTAATTAATGGGTCGATTACATTTGCAGCATTAGCTTATTAATGTAATTTTTGTTTTTCGTTTACTTGAAGATATAATGACCTATCTTTTTGCCAGATGATTCCATATTATTCTATTCTGTTGTGAGTTCTCGGGGTTTGGCTTTCATTTCCTCTAGTTACCAACACATCGGTTCCAACTAAGTTGACTATAAATACGAGTACTCTTCTCTCAATAGTTCTATAAGTTATTATCTAACATTTAATCCGGACATTATTGTGCGAAAAAATAAAAACCTGTATACAAAAGAACTAACTAACTTTACTTACTACGGAGCATTTCCATTTCCAATTCCAACAAACAAAAAATTTGAACCCGGCCAATCAATTTGATCAAACCTTTTGTAACATTTTTCAATATATATATAAATATATATATAATATACAATTCATAATTCTATCTACGGGATCACCATACATATAGATATATATCCATCATGTTGAGAACTTCAGTGTCCAAGAACATCAACGGTAAGAACTTGTCTCAATTTGTCAGATATGCCTCCACCAAATATGACGTTGTCGTTGTTGGTGGTGGACCAGGTGGGTATGTTGCTGCCATTAAGGCTGCTCAATTAGGGTTCAATACTGCCTGTGTCGAGAAAAGAGGTGCCTTAGGAGGTACTTGTCTTAACGTTGGGTGTATTCCTTCCAAATCCTTGTTGAACAATTCTCATTTATATCATCAAATCAAACATGACTCTGAACATAGAGGTATTAGCATAAAGGGGGATGTTTCCATTGATTTTCCTCAATTGATCGCTGCTAAGGATAAGGCTGTCAAGACCTTAACTAGTGGGATTGAAATGTTATTCAAGAAGAATAAAGTCACCTATATTAAAGGTGAAGGTCAATTCATTGATGAAAAGAGTCTTAAAGTTAAACCAATCGATGGATCTGCCGAACAAGAAATCTCCGCCGACAATTTCATTGTTGCCACCGGTTCAGAACCAACCCCATTCCCAGGTATTGAGATTGATGAAGAAAGAATCGTTACTTCCACTGGTATCTTATCCTTGAAGGAAATTCCTAAAAAATTATCCATTATTGGTGGTGGGATCATTGGTTTAGAAATGGCCTCTGTTTATTCAAGAATTGGATCTGAAGTCACTATTATTGAATTCCAAAATGCCATTGGTGCTGGTATGGATGCTGAAGTCGCCAAAACCTCCCAAAAATTATTAGCCAAACAGGGTTTGAAATTCAAATTAGGAACGAAGGTTACTAAGGGGGTAAGAGAAGGTGATATTGTTAAGATTGAAGTTGAAGACGTCAAATCTGGTAAGAAGGAAGAGTTGGAAGCCGATGTCTTATTGGTTGCGATTGGTAGAAGACCTTATACCGAAGGGTTAAACTTGGAAGCTGCCGGTTTAGAATTGGATAACAAGGGAAGATTAATCATTGATGATCAATATAGAACTAAACATGAACACATTAGAGTCATTGGTGATGTTACCTTTGGTCCTATGTTGGCCCACAAGGCCGAAGAAGAAGGTATTGCGGCTGCCGAATACATCAAACATGGTCATGGTCACGTCAATTATGGTAATATTCCATCTGTCATGTACACTCATCCTGAAGTTGCTTGGGTTGGTCTTAATGAAGAACAATTGAAAGAACAAGGTATTAAGTATAAGGTTGGGAAATTCCCATTCATTGCCAACTCCAGAGCCAAAACTAACTTGGATACTGACGGGTTTGTCAAGATTATTGCCGATGCTGAAACTCAAAGAGTCTTGGGTGCTCATGTGATAGGTCCTAATGCTGGTGAAATGATTGCTGAAGCTGGTTTAGCCTTGGAATACGGTGCTTCCACTGAAGATATTGCCAGAACTTGTCATGCTCATCCTACCTTGTCTGAAGCCTTTAAGGAAGCTGCTTTGGGTACCTTTGATAAGACCATCAACTTTTAAAGATGAATTTAAACTATTCTTATTTAACCTCCGCTTTATTTTTATATATATATTTATCTTTCCTTTTCAACGATGCTGCATGGGACAAACGATCCTCTTTTCATGTTATCTAGATTTAGAAAACGAGATCTCCTTTGAGTGGTATTAATGAGAATGAAGTAAAATTTCATACATACATATATACATATATAACTTCAAAAATAAAAAATTAATTATAAATTTGGCATCCAAACCGCAATGTAAAAATACCAAATTTTTTTCTTTTCTTTTCTTATTTGGTGATGAAAAAAATTGAAAAATCAAAAACGATCTATTTGAATGAATCGTTTAATCAGAAGAAGTAAGACCAAGAAGAAACCAGCAAATATGCCGGCATTACAGAAATTCCACGCACAGGTGGCACGTCACGTCAAGCTGATGGACAAGAACTTGACAGCCAACTTGGTGCGTCATGAGTCGATTGTGACTACCAGAACTAAGGCCAAGCGAGCCCAAGCTAAGGCTGAGACCTTTCTCTCCAAAGCCATCAAGCTCAACAAAGAGATGGATGCTAAGGATGTCAAGTTCTCCACCGTACAGAAGTTACACCGTAATAGGGCATTTGACTACTTGATACCGCTGGACAAGAATGAGATTGGAACCAAAGTTATTGAAGAGTTGTCGAAGAGATACCCAAAAAGACAAACGGGGTTCACAAGAATGATAAAGTTAGAACCCAGACTAGGGGATGACAAGGCACCTATGGCCGTGTTAGAGTTGGTTGACTCTGCGTATGAAATACAGTTTTGGTTTGTGGCCAAGATAGTGGCTCGTTTAGAGTTGCAAGGGTTAGCATTGGATGATACTACAGCTTATAATGTGTCCAAATTGACTGCATTCAGAGAAGGTGGAGAGGAGACATTCAGAAAGGCAGTAGAGACTGCTAAAGTAGAGTTCTTCAAGTATGATACAGCCGAGAAGAAGGTTCTTGATGAAACCAAGGCTGAAAACTTGAAGAATTTACCTAGGGATCTTGAGTACCATGGTGGGAAATATGCTGGTAAATCAAAAGTCTCCAAGAAATTCAAGACTGAAATTAGACCTAAGAATACCGAACAGACTTTTGAAATACCAAAGTCTCCATTCTTGGCTTAATATTGATAGAGTTTCTCAGATAAGATTCAAAAGGGGTACATTCACACATATTATTGTATATAGCGCATTAAATATATTTCATTCATTCATATTCATATTGTCAATAGAGCAGTTGTGTGAGTCTAACTTCAAATGTAGATAAATATAATTTGAGAGTAAAGTGAAAGTGAAAGTAAAGTAAAGTATTCATTAAATAAAGCCGATATCAACATCGCGTATTTTTAAATTTTCTTTTATTATCTCTACTTTGTTTACTCTATATATACTAATATCGCCATTTAACAGCATGTGGTTCAGCAAATCAAACTTTGATGTCAATGGTGAGACGGCTGTGATAATAGGTGCTTCACAAGGGGTGGGTGCCGACTTGGCTCTTAAATTATACTCCAAGAATTGTTCAGTTGTCTTGGTTGCACGAACCACTCATAAATTGCAAGCTCAAATCGAAAGAATCAAAAAGGAGATAGGAGAATCGGAAACTTGCCATTTGTCCTATGTGTCCAGTGACGTTTCACAGTATGATGAGGCAGCCAAGCTTTGGGAAGAAATTATTGTCAATCGTAAGCAAGACCCAGATTTCATATTTTGTTGTGCTGGATCATCCATTCCCAAACTATTTAGTGATCTCACGGGTAAAGATATCCAAGATGGGATCTCTGTCAATTACAATACATGCGTGAATTCCATTCATTCAGCTTTCAAGCAGATCTTGGCTTCCAATTCCAAAGTACATCGTGACCTGTTCAAACCTAGACATATAATATTGTTTTCCTCAGTCGTTAGTTTTTATCCATTTATTGGGTACGTTCAATATGCACCTTTGAAAGCTGCCATCCAATCCTTGTCCATAATTCTTCGTCAAGAATTGGGACCCTATAATTTCAGGGTCTCATGTGTATTCCCCGGGAATTTCCAAAGTGAAGGATATGAAGAAGAACAAAAGACCAAGCCGGAAATAACCAAGACCATAGAAGGTTCAAGCGTAGCCATCCCAGGCGAGGAATGTGCCGATATGTTAATTGATCAATTGAGTAAAGGGTATGACACAATCACAACTGATTTTATTGGATGGGTGTTGGGATGTTCAGTCCTCGGTGTCTTACCCCGAAACTGGGGATTTTTCCAAATCCTTGTTAGTTTTGTCTTCCTGATTATAGCCCCCATTGCTAATTGGGTCGTATATAGAGATGTTATAGCTTTTTTCAAAAAGAGAGATGAGTTGGAGATTGATAGAAAGGAAGATTAATACTACAGTTTAGTTTTCCAAGAAGTTTATATTCTAATTTATTTTTTTTGAAAAATTTTAAAGTATAAACGATAATCCTAGTTAATGATAAAGAGTTTATAAGACTAATAATACTTAATAATGAATAATATACAAGATACGATGGAAACGTCTACTCTTTCTTTTCAGTGACATTGGCAGATACTTTATCAATCAATTGATTGAATTTCTTATCCACGGTAAGACCCCATTGATACCAATTAATGGAATAAACCCAATTTACCATGGTGATGATCTCATCGTTCCATATATCCTTTGAACTCTCAGCAAAACTAACACGATCTATCTTGGTACTATGAGAGCTCTTGGGTCTCGACTCCTCGATCAAATCTTTATCCGTCAAGATTCGATTATGAATGATATTGTCACTGATTTGTAGTTGATGGGCGACAAACTCGGAATTCTTCTTCAAATACTCCCCAGTATAGTACGTAAGTGCTGAAGTTAGAAGCACCCCTCCTAAAAACCCATGAATTCTACCTCCCATTGTATTGAAGTTGTTTATTGTGGTGATAAGTTAGTTTCTATACAACCTTTAAGTTGTTGATACTGGTAAATAATTTTTGATTGGTGACGACACCACTAAAATGTCGCGAGAAAATGGGTGCCTGCGACATTAGGACGATATACTTTCTTCAGCTAGTCTTTCCAATGAAGATGCAAATAGCAAAGAGAGTGACAAGAGGGAATCGTTTACAGTCTAAAGCAGTCAAGAAACTTACTATTCGGCTCTAAATTTATCATATATATACAAAATGTTCAATTATTATAAAAGCTATATGCAAATCTAATCCACTTCTTCTTCTCCTCCTATACTGTTGGAAACTATTTAATTGTAGCAGATTCTTCCTCAAATGCAATCCTAAGAGCACCTTTAAGGAATGGCAACACGTCAATCTTATCCAATTTCTTAGAACTACCTGATTGTCTTAAATCTTTGACCTCACCAAGGGCCCTTTCAACATCTCGCAATAAGAAGGGTAATTGTTCCATAACACCATTCAATTCTCCAAATTCATCTCTTCCATCTGGATTTTGTTTGAAGTATCTTGTGAGTTTTAAATTTGAAACATATGATAATCCTTCTACGAATTTAACATCAATGTCGTTTTCAAAATCATAATCTTGAAGACGAGGATGAATACCATAAAACGCATACTGTAATCTAACCAATTTCTCGTTATATAATGCAATTTCATCTTCTCCTGAATTGATATACCTTTCACTAAACTCATCAAGATATTGTTTTTGTTTATCAGTTGCCGTTTGGACTCTTTCATAAGCAACTTGTCTTTCCAATAAGACTTGTTTTATTCTTTTATGAACCTCAATTAATTTACGGTCAACCAGATCGAAGGCTTGACTTCTAGCATTCAAAAGCGGACCACTGATAGCATAAGTCTCTCTTACTAATATATTTCTTTCTTTCAATACTATGTACCATAATTTATGAAGATCTTCGAATGACTTACGACGCAATTCAGCAAAAGACCATTCACGACCGGTAATATTCACACCAAAAGGCATACGAACAGCACTAGTACTAGCGCTTCCTTCATGGAAAAACTGCCACAATGGATGATCAGCTGTAACGTCGAAATTCTTTCTTGTAGGAGGGATTGGTTCTCTTAATTTAATATTTTTTAAATCGTTTCCAAATCCTAATTTTCTGGATTGGAGAGTGGGTCTCGATGTCACAGCTGCTGCCTCAGCACTTGCGGCCCTGGATATGGTAGTCAGAAGAGACCTAGATGTCGTACGTATACTCATTCTTTGGCTATGTCTTATCTTCTTTGAAACAGACCACTTTTCAAACACTTTAATCGATACTAAATCACCAAAGAAAGAAATGAAAAAAATTTCGATATGCGACATTTAATTCAAAGTCGTGAGACATTATTTTCTTTAGTAGAATTCTGAAATGCGACATTTGTAGAATTTTTAAAAGGTATTTTTGAACATTGGCAATATCAAGAGGATTTACATTGGTATTGAACATAATAATAATAATAATAATAATAATACTAAGGCAATGTCAACGATAAGAACTGAACAAAAACTGCAGGAACCACTCGACTTGATTCGTTTCCAATTAGATGAGTTTGTGGTGGTCAAATTAAGAGGAGCCAGAGAAATGAAAGGAAGACTCCAAGGTTACGATTCTCATTGTAATATGGTGTTAAGTGAAGCACAGGAATATATATTTTCAGAAAGTGAAGGCACTGAGCCAATAGTCAAGAAGACTGAGATGGTGTTTGTTAGAGGAGATTCAGTCATATTAGTAAGTCCCTCTTCTGAATAACTGGAAGGTTAATCGCAACTCATATCCATAGTCAAATTCACAATGACGTCCAAATTCACCACACCAATCAACATGTATAAATAGGCATTCAAATTCATATATTGTATAATAAATAATTGAGTTAACTCATGATTTAATTCGTTTTTACATTTTTTTAATAAAGATTATCCCTTTTTATTTATTTTTAATATGTACAATATAAGCACAGTAATAATATTACAAAATATAGCTATTCTGCCATAGCTACATCCTCCTTTTCTTCATCAAACGAGTGTAAAGCATCTTTAATTACCTCTAATTTTCTTGCATTGTTCGACCAACTATCTTTGGTCTCTATACCTTGTTGTACAAGTGCCTCTATATTGTCAATGGTATTTTTAATTAGTTTATCATAATCGTCTATGGTGGTATACATATCAATCTTCTGTAAAGATGATTTGTTTAGTCTATACTGATATGTTGGGTTTTCCACATCTTCCCTCCTTCTCGTATTCTCAAATAGTCTACTACTCTTTAGTTGTTCATTTATATTTTGACGTAAATTGAATGAGGCTTGAAATTTAGGATCGTCCTTCTGTCTTACCTGAAGTTCATGATAAATATCTTCAAATAGAACGTGAACTTCATCTTGAGTAACCTTCAAACTGGTCAAGTCAATTTCAGTACTTCCTTGCTCATCATCTTCCTTTCTGGTGGGTGTAAATGATCTCGCCGTTGCTGGCTTGGAATTGGTATCAAAGCTTTTCACTAATAGTTTCATCTTATCCAACCTGGGTTTCTGAACCTCTTTAATGAATTTTATCTCGTCTTCCAATTTTGTCTTCTTGTCAATCAATTGTTGATGTTGTTGATCAATGTCATCTTGATACGGACTCTTGATATGTTTCTTTATAGATAAATGTTTGGTCAACTCATCAATATGACCTTTATATGCCTCGATGGTTTTGTCCAACTCAAATAACAACTCATGGACCTTTATTTTATTAGCAGTAGATACTTCCTTCGTATCAATGATCTGTTTAACTATATTTGAATTTAATTGAAATATATCTTGTCTTAGTTTCAAGTACTGTGATGAAATTTTATCGTAATATTTAACATGGTTTGCCACGGATTCCTCTATCAACCTTTGCTGCTTGGTACTGACAAATGACATCTTTCTCTCTTAAACAGCTATTGCCTGTCTTGTCACCCTTCTTTTGCTTGAAATCAACCTTGTATTGAATAACCCGTTGAACGAAAATGTCTTTAAAATTTCAAAATTCCGGCACACAGTTAACAAAAAGAATTATGGGTCTGCTTTTAAAGTATACTAAAGCACAGAACCAACCTTAACACTCCAAACCAATCGACTTAAGAAAATGGGCAATGTCGGAGATGTCTCTCAGGTTATAGATGCTACTATTTATGTTGCTGTTGTGCTGTCTTTAACTTCGAATGTTCCAGGAATTGAGATATTCGACATCCTAAGTAATCTACGTGTACTATTAGATCAAAGCAAGAACGACGAACAACAAGAACAAGAAGAACAACAGAAATTCACAACCATTGCACATCTTCTTGAAATAATATTGATATATGCTGATCCTCCAAGCTACTCGTTGGACTGGGTAGTTAAGTTTGTTAATGCATTGACTGATAAGTCTAGAACTACGTCTGAATTTAATGATTTTGAAGAGTTTGCCAACTGGTTATCCAACAAATCAATATTACTCCCAACTAACAGTGTCTCCGTGCAAAAGACGGCATCAGATATATTGATAGATACAGTTTTACAGGCTCGTGGATATTCGTATCTAATAGATGTACGAAACAATTCTCCAGAAGAAATCTTATTTAAGTTCATAAAGTCAAAAGTCCAGAAGTTATCAGGGTATTATAATGATGCCAAGTATTTCCAAAACTTATTCAAGCGTTTGTTCAATTACGAACCATTTAAGTTATGGTATGTGGGCTTGATCCAAATATACAGCTATTATTGGGATAACTATGGATCTTTAAATGATGAAGAAAATGATAAGATAGTATCGTTGCAAGATTTTCTAAAAATTGATTCATTATCGGAAAGATTTGACATTTTGATCTATCCTCTCGAGAAGAAAACGTTCATAAGTGAAAAGATCTCAATTGAAAATTGGTGTATGCATGTTATTTTGCCATTGATTCAGTATTTTGATAATGATTTTGGTCCTTTACTTTCATGGCTCTTCTTTAATCAACGTCAATTACAAGGTAATGCTTCTAAAAAATATGGTATTTGGAAGCAAGTATTCAAATCAATTATCCAAACTCCTCGTATTGAATTTGAAGACTTCAAAGAACTATTCCAGTATTATTTAGCATCATGTTACTATTATGCCATTTATTTTGAAGATGATGAAAGCAAAGTATCATCAGTAGAGCTTATAAAAATTTATGATGATATTAGAGAAACTTTGGAGTTAATCACTACAGAAAAATCTCCAGTGGAATTAGAATTAAAATTTAATGAAATAGAAATGTTTGAATCCATAGGAGAATTTGTCCAATCGTCTCATAATCCAATAAGAAAGTTGTTTATTGAACCGGAAGGAAGTTCCATTGCTTATTTAAAGACCATTTTAGCAACTTGTCAACAATTGTATCCTATTAATAAATTGACTATATCCAAATATTTAAAGTTGAAATATTCCGATCAACTTATTGCAAGCAAAGAGAAAGAAATACTTGTTATTCTAAGTGGGATCAATTCAAGTAATATATCACAATTATTAAACTCAGTTGATGCTTTCACGTACAACTTCATAACCAATCCCGACGATGCTACGAACATCAAGAAAGTTATAATCAATCGATTGCTATTCTCAAATTTTTTTGATATTGTCGAAACATCCTATAGAAGTGATATAAATGTTAATGAATTTTTCCAATTAGTATTGGAGAAATTTTGGGATTCATTTAATAATGCCACCAATATCAATGATAAAATCGGCAAACTACATGATGCGACGAAATGTCTTGGCTTATTCGATAAGATTTCTAATAGTCCCGATTTGGATCAGCATAACAAATCTTTGATAGTTAGACTTAAACATTTATTCAAAGCAATGACGAATATGAAAAATTTCAGAATAACAGTCGAAAAGAATAAACCATTTACTCCATACCAACTTGTCAACAAATTTGGTGGATCTCCTAACCAAACAGCTAATAATCCTGATCAATCCACACCAATAAATTTAATTAATATTATCCTAGAGCAAAATCCCAAGTCATATTTGGCATTTGAAAAGTTGTATCGAATTTTGAATGATTTATTATTATATTTTGATAAGGATACTTCATCCACAACTTCCACCTACTATTTTAATAAGTTGAAGTCAGCATGTATTGAATCATCATTAATAGATAATAATTTCAATTTTGCTTATACACAATGCGCTGAGTTATTAACCCATTACGAGACAAACAATAATAACTTGAATGACATTTGGTTAACCTTTTATCAAGTTGGGAAACATATATCACCTACATGGTATGAAGATGAATTAAATGAGAAGGGAGAGGGGGACAGAATTGAAATTTGGTTGAAACAAAGGGATATACTTTCTAGAACCTTAGAGTTCACTCAGCATTTGGAAACCAGTTCTGACAATAGCAAAGCCATACTAAGTCAGTGGGAACACATCAACTCACAATTGGAAGAATATTATAGTGACGAGAGAGTATTCCGAGTTAAAGAGTTCCAATCTTCCAATCAAATAAGAAGTTTAACGGAAGTTCGTGAGAATATAGGCACCTTAGCTAATGAAATTATTAGTGATGCTTCCGCCACAACCAATAATGCTAGTGAAAAATTATCCAATCTCTTTGTTTCTGGGTTAGGTTGGGCTATTGGTGCACACAAGAATCAGCAACAACACTGAGACCTTTTTCTCTACATAAATGTATAGTAAAGTCGTAAAGCATAATATATTAACCGTAACTATAATCAAAAAAACGGAACTTTTGAAAAACCAAGTCGCGTAAAAAAACCAAACCTTTTTTAAAAACAGTAGATTAAGGATAGTAGAAGAAAGGTTTTGGGTGATACATAACACTTTTCGGGTAGTGGATTAGAAGATAAGAAGAGTGATAGACATCGAGTGAATCACTTAACCAAGAGTTGATCATAAAGATATATCCAAAAGATTTTATGTATCGCGTGAATAGTGTTGCATTTAATCAACTATCCAAACGGATAAGACGCATTTCACTTTCCATACCAGTTACAACTCGCCCTGAAATTACCTTTTTACCAAGTGAAATTACCATGTCAAAGTCAAGCGATGGCAAAGTATTGCATAGAAATTTCAAAAACGATAGGACTGAAAGAGATCCAAATGTTATCGAAATGATAAATGAGATAGATTTTGATTCTGATTTTGACTCAACTTCTTCATATTTGGGCAAATATTTATCGATACATGAAGATGACATAAAAGAAAATGATAACGGTGTGATAGAAACCGTGCTCTCGAAACCAGATGATTTCTTAGGGTTTGATGATGAGGATGATGAGGCTGAAATATTACGTGCTGCTGATAAGCTTATGATGAGAAGGAAACCTGTTAGCCAAGTGGCACTAGAGGTGAATAATAATAGACAGATTAAGAGACTTAATAATCTGCAGGTGGCTAATATTGCCACACAAGTCGATATCAAACCAACTGAACTACATCAAGTTATTGATCCTCATCGTGAAGTAGTTGATCTTGATGTTGATGATGAAAATTCGTATTCTCAGAAGCTGATTGATGCGCCGGACTTTTTTGGTCTGAGTCCAATAAGAATACCCAAGTTTAGCTCGGGAAGCTCCTTTACTAGTACTCAAATACCTAAAATAGAGGTACAGGTTCAACAAACTCGGAATTTTTCAAGCAACCATTCTCCGAAAAATATACCATATAAGTCGAAAAGTGAACCACCATCAACTCATGAGCTGGCAACAAGAAACAGTAGTATGAAATTTCTGAAACCAAGAAGTATTAAAGCGGAGAATGCAAGAATTCATTTTGCGACTCAAAAGCCAACTATTTCTGAGCAGCAACTGATTGACACGAAAGGTTTACAACATGCCAAGAGCGTTAAACCCATGATTCTCACATCAGAGCAAGAACATATATTAGACACAGCTTTACAAGGAGAATCACTTTTTTATACTGGTTCCGCAGGTACAGGTAAGTCTGTGCTTCTACGTTTTATGATAAAAGAATTAAGGAAAAAGCATGGCCATCATGCAGTCTTTGTTACTGCTTCAACAGGGTTGGCAGCATGTAACATTGGTGGTACGACCCTACATAGCTTTGCAGGTGTGGGTTTAGGGAACGAAGTAGTGGATGTCTTAGTTAAGAGAATCAAAAGAATCAAAAAGAATGTGAACAAATGGCAATCTGCTAAAGTGTTAGTTATAGATGAAATTTCAATGGTTGATGGAACTTTCTTAGATAAGTTAGAAGAAATTGCTAGAATTATAAGGAACAGTGACCAACCCTTTGGAGGCATTCAAGTAGTTGTTTGTGGAGATTTTTTCCAGCTTCCACCAGTGGTGAAGAATATAACTTTGGATGGTAGAGAAATACTAGAAAAGAAGGAAATTTATTTTGCATTTGACAGTATTGCTTGGAAGAGAACCATTCGAGAAACTATAGTCTTGCAAGAAGTCTTCCGTCAGAAGGGCGATCAAGTCTTTATCGAAATGCTAAATGAATTGCGCGACGGTAAGGTTTCTGTTAATACTGCCGAGGAGTTCAGAAGCTTAGAAAGGCCATTGATATGTCCAGAAGGAATTGTACCAGCAGAAATTTATGCAACAAGATTAGAAGTTACAAGAGCCAATAATTTAAGATTATCGCTACTTCCAGGGACTTGTCATACCTATACTTCTCGCGATAGTGGGATATTAGTTGACCCACAACGACTGACGTTACTATCTGGTTTCTTATGTCCCGCTAAATTAGAACTTAAGAAGGATGCTCAAGTAATGTGCATCAAGAATTTTGATAGTACATTGGTGAATGGTTCATTGGGACAGGTTATCGACTTCATGGATAGAGATACTTATATGAAAGCATTTAAAAAGTCGGTGCCAAATGATGGTTCTGATTTTATATTTAATGATATTGGAGACGATGCACCAAACATGTCGGTAGAAGAAATAGAAAATAGGGCTAGGAAGGATAAATTGAGCAAAGATTTCCTTGAAAATAGTGGTAATCAAAAGTACCCCTTGGTCAAATTCTTACTACCAGATGGGATTAGCACTAGAACTATTTTGGTTGAACCAGAGGTATGGACACTCGAGGATGATAAGCAAGTCGTACTTGTTCAAAGAATTCAGATACCTTTGATGCTTGCGTGGTCTTTATCAATCCATAAATCTCAGGGCCAAACACTTCCAAAGGTCAGAGTAGATTTAAGAAGAGTTTTTGAAAAAGGTCAAGCATATGTTGCATTATCCAGAGCTGTATCAAGAGAAGGATTACAAGTTTTAAATTTCGATTCGGAGAAAGTAATGGCTCATGACAGAGTTATTGAATTTTACAGTACCTTGAAGAGGATTGGAGGTGACAAGAACTCGATCATCCATAAGAAACCAACTTTCTTCGAAGAGCATATGGCCCGTATGAGACCAGCTACCAATGCTCGCAATTGATTCTAAATAGATTTTTTTTAATATAATTTACATGTATATATATATATAATTTAACTATTTACAAAATTTATAAATACAATATGTACAAATTCTAATCTTTCAATCTCAGCATTCTAATTCTATCATGTCTTGGACCCTTTTTTCTTGAATAACTGGCAACCTTTCGAGCCATAGTTTCAGAATTGTTTGGGTCTATTTTGAAGGGAAAGGGCATCAGTTGTTTATCCGAAAATCTTGTATTTCCCATCTGTTTAAAGTTTGTGATATTTGCTAAATCATAGTAAGCAATCAATAAACTTAACCTTTCTAAGTCAATTCTAAAATCTCTTACTATATTTGCGTCTTGATGATGGAAATTTTCTAAGTAGAATGCAATGTTCTTAGGAGCAGTACACGGGGAACTCAATAATTTTGAAATGAAGAGTGGTATCAAATCCGTATAATACTCAACAATCCCTGAAACTCTTGGGACATCTTCTCTTTTGGAAGTTAATGCAGTCTGTGGCATTAAAGTATCAAAATTGAAAACCAAAAGATCAGAAAGTCCATTGAAATCTAATCCAATGAGCTGAGCAGGAGAAACCATAAGATTAATTGTTCTACGCTTTATAGGCAGATTTTTCACGACAAGAACATCATTCGTTTTATTCTTTTGAACCGTATCTATTTCAACATCCACAGTTTGAAATCTTTCACTGAAAAAGAATTTATCAACCTCTTTCTTTTTACGTATTCTTTCAATGATTGCAGGTATACTTGCCGACCATGGAACAACAACACACAAAGATCTTGTACATCCAGTACGGATTCTATATTGTTTGATAAATGAAGCTATCATTTCAGCGGCATGAGACGTACCTACTGGTTTTTGTTTTGGTATTGTAATATACTTTAAGAATAACTTCTCATAGTTCTCTAAGGAACCACATTTATCAATTGCAATCTTAACATGTTCATCCATTAACTGATGGACTTCCGTTTCGTTTGGTAAGTTCTTCTTTACATCAACATCAAACATGTCGTACTTCCTGGTAAGTTTATTTGTATTACGCATGTATCTGCTTCTTAATTCAACACCAGCGACAAAATAAGTATTTATCTTGGAGTCTAAAGGTACGCTTCTCTCTGGTTTTGGTATTATATTATTCTTAGGCCAGGAAAAGTCATCTTGAACTAATATTAAAGCTTTTTCCTTCTCTCTTATTAGCCTTTGCTCATCATCAAACCTTATCGATTTCTCAATGAAAGCAGTTTGAATATCTGTAACCTTTTTAATACGTTCATTAGAATATTGTTCATTAACATTTTCAAATAAAACTTGCATTTTTCTAGTTGCTGGTACATTAGTAGGTGACATTTCGCCTCTTTTATTCATCTCTGCTATGTTTGCCTTAGTTTGAATCAACATTTTATGAGGATGTTCAACATGACTTAAGAAACAATATTGAATTGGTTTATAAACAATTTTTCTTTTGTCATTTATTACTTTCAGAGCATTCTCCTGAGGGATTCTTGAAAGCTTATCTTTATTTTGATCTTCAGAATTCATTTCCAGAAATACAACTTGTGTATTTGAATCAACTGTTTCCTCCCATTTATTGTTGTAATAATTTACATTTTCTGAGTAACCTTCATAAGTTTCATCTTTTCCATCATGAGGAGGTGTAGAATGCATTTTCAATTTCTCCTGAAATTCCCTCATTGTAGCACTTTGAATTACTCTTAAAACTGATTGGAGAACATTCTTATACTTATCCTTTGGTCCAATCGTTTCTAACGTCTTATCATTGGCAAGATTAACTGTCTTCAAGAAATAATCATACTCGTCAACTGCTATAAATTCCACAGCCTTCAAATGATTAATAGTCAATACAGATTTCTCTTTCTCTGGAACGAATTTATTATGCATGATATCATATAATTTTGTCAATCGTGTGACAACTATTTGTGGTGGCACCTTCCTATGAGTTAATTCAGTTTCCACTATTTGAGGTGGCTTGTTTTGATAAATAAACTCCACTTTCAATGGTTTTCTAGATAGATTATACTTGATAGTATTATTGATCTTATCAACTTCATCAGGAGTCAAGTCTCCAGGACAACACTGAGGAGTAATACCCCTTAGAAGTGCTGTTATATATGATTGATATTTCCTTACAAGATCTTCAGTTGGGACAATAATAATAGACTCCACACCTTTTATTTCTTCTAATGGTCCATAATTAGGAACTCTTGTTAAGGCTTTATTTAATGCATAAGTAACTAATCCTAAAGTTTTACCAGTTTCGTAATTACCCTTCAATATTAGACTATGATTTGAATTTAAAACTGAAAGCATTTTCTTTTGATCCGAGGTGGGAGTTGTATTATGTTCAGGCCTTGGGATTGGATGATTTTTGCTTGGAATCACTTCAGGATGAACCACAAGATCATTCAAGGATTGTTGTAAGAATGGTAGGACCCCAAAGTCAAGAAAGTCTCCTTCTGCCGCAGGATCATACTTTAATACATTTTTAGGTGACTTTGAAAAGGTTCGTATAGGTATGAGATGGATTGACGATCTGGTTAAACAGCTGAATAAACTCAAGCCATATTGTACTGTTCTTCCTCTTAGTAGCATCCTATGCTATTGTTGGTGTGGACGTGGAAGCTAATCAATAATGCTACCCTTTCAATATCTGAAATGTTTTTGAGTTAGAAAAAGTTTTTCACACCAGAAATATTGGTGAGAGTTCTAATGGAATGCTGCAAATAGTTGGAGTGATATTTCTTCTTCTTCATCTACTCTTCATGAAGTTCCCCGTTTGCTTATTACACACACAGGTTACTCCCAATATCCAGTAGTGCTAGCTGGAGAAGACGCGAGAGGGTTTTTATTACTTGTATAGATTCGAATCGGAGACTTATTCTATCCAGATAAGTAGATATGAAGTTAGTAAACATCGTAATCATAACGAAAACACACAGGAGCTCTATTATACGCCACATATAGACATACATAATTCTTATACATAATTCTTCTAAAAGAAACCCAATCATCATGAAAGCTCGATATTGGAATGCGATTTCATCTCACTCTCAAATTCCCATATCCAGAAATTCAAGTCTGTATCAACAGGACTATGATAATCGAATTACGAATATTTCGAACTAATAAGGAGCTGCTCCAAAACAAAAATGATCAACCTCCTTCTCCAGTTCGTCAACAGATAAATCAAAACGAAGATGATCAACCTCCACTTTCTCCAACAAGAAGAAATACGGGTAGAGGAAGGGGTTCAACAGGTACACGAATAGGCACTACAGGTACCAGGGGAAGTAGAGGAGGTACTAGAGGAAGAGTCACTAGAGGAAGAGTCACTAGAGTAAATGGCAGAGAAGGCCAGGCGACGGTAGATAACAGCATGATATTGTCTAGATTAGAACATTCTGCCATTGAGACGAGAGAACTATTACGAACAGTTGCTAGGCTAAACGATGCGGCTCTGAGACAAGCTAGAGCTTCCTCCCGTCAAACGAACAACCTTTTGACTCAAATTTCGCAAGCCTTACAACGTAATCCACGTTAGATGAGTGAATATTATTCTAATTATGGATAAAAAAGTGTTAAATAAAGAGAGCACAAATGGACCAAACTTTTCTTGGGCCTCATTTGCAGGCAATAAAGCTAGGGTATAAAATAAATAGGAAACAAAAAAATAAATAGATCACTAAATAATTATTACAAATATAGGAATATATATCTAATTTATAGTGAGTTACGTCTATAAAGGACTCTATTCTGTTCTCCTGTTTCTAATTTTGTTTTATCTATCATTCCAGCTATTGGAGGTAGTTTACCTGTGTCCTCCCAGTTGGTAAAGAGCTTATCTGCATAATCTAGACCCACATGATAAATTTCATCAAACTTGGCAAAGTCTAAAGTAGCGTAATTATCAATCGGAGGTCGCAAATAGATAACTCCTGGCGTCTTTTTGGCAATTTCTAAAGCATTCACACTTGCCACATAAGCCAACCTCAATTGAATATCCATCATACTAGGGACATTAGGATGTTTTGAAAATGGGTTCCATCTGTTAAACAAAACCCAAAATCCAGATAATGTATCACCATAATTCATTGGAGTTCTTTCATCCACAGATCCAACGTCGACAGCAATAATATATTTGGCACCTTTCTTTTTCATCTCCAGAACAGGTAGATTATCTAGGTAACCTCCATCCATTAGCATAGACCCATTGTAAGCAATTGGTGGTAAGAGACCTGCCAAAGACATCGAGGCTCTAATAAACCTCCACAGATAACCAGTTTCATGTATATCCATTGTTGAATTTGTAATATTTGTTGAGTTACAAAAATACTTAATCCAGAAATCTTCTATTTCGGTAAATCCAAATACTTTCCAAATACCACGATTGAATTCATAACCAGTTATATAGGATGTGACTGGATAAGTTAAATCAAAGACTGATCTCCATAGTGAAGCAACTCTCTTACAAAACTTTTTTGACCAACCATAAATCGAAACTATATTGTACTCCTTGGCGTAAAGTCCACCAACAAAGGAACCAATAGATGTACCTCCAATCAAGTCGATTGGAATACCATGTCTTTCCAAAGCTGTAACAACCCCAACATGAGATATACCACGGGATCCACCACCACCCAAGACTAACCCAACTGCTTCATTAGATAAAATTCTTGCTAATCTTAAGAAATCATTCTTGTGACTTTGTACAACTTTTTGATCATTCCTATAGAAAGCGGTATTCAACTTAACAAATGAAGAAATTGCCCTCGTTTTCACATTTTCAAAGCTCAATTTAATAGTTGGATTGGCTTTAATACTAATCCTGGCGGCTAAGTCACTTATAATGTTGGGAAGCTTAGGCCCACTTTCCTTTTCGGATTGTCTCGGTATAGCCATTTGTATATGATGATGACCTTGTACCCATAAACGATTCTTAAGCCAAATACTAGTCGAACCTGGAACAACGAATTTGTCAGGATGAATCAAACATAAATCAGTCCTTGCTGTAGTTTTGAATTTTATTAATAATCTTTCATATTCCCCAATTCCAGTAGCAACATCATTATCTTCTGCATCGGCCAACAACAATATACAATCTCCTTGTGAAATACACGTGGAAGTCCAATTTGATTTCAAGGGAGTATCACAAACATAGACTATAGTTTCATATTCTTCTTCAAGGTATGCAAAGTAACCCGATAGTTTCAATTGAGCTAATCTTTCATCAAAAGCATGCCTTCCTAAATGTGTAAGGGTTGAAGTTTGGTCTAAGGAAATGACATTACGACCAATTGCTTTGAAAGCATTTACCAACTTGTCGGCAAATTCCCTTACGGGCAATCCTGCAACAGTAGGTAAAATCGTAATAGTCTTATACTCATTAGAAATATGAGGAACTGTCGAGGAAGAAATCGATGACGATCTACCAGCAGGAAGATCATTAAGGGCATTGACTTTAGCCAACGCCTTACTGGCAACAATTCTGGAGACTTTTATCATAACAGAAGGATCTTGCAAGGATAACAATTCAAACAATGTTCTTGGAATTCTTGCAGTTTCCGAATCTCTAACTGCAATTAAGGAATTAGTTCTCCTTGATGCTGTCAATACTTCAAGTTCACCAATGGCTTCTTCATGGCCATATTCTCCTAAGACTTCGACATCATCATTCCTTGTTTTTGGAATGTTATTAGACTCATCGATTAAAGTGTTCTCCTGTGATTCATCACCATCTTCATCAAATACGTCATCTTTATCTTCATCATCTTCATTACCCTTAGATTCCAATTTATTGGATCTAACTGCTCTAAAACGACCACTTAATACAATATGGAATCCATTTGCCAAATCGCCCTGTGAGCAAAGAGCATTGCCGGCGGGTATATGACACCACTCTAACGCATAATCAATAGTTAGAATTTGCTTTGATAATAAAGACTTCAACTTTGTGGCCACAGGTAATTGCAAGAAATAGAATTTATCCATCAATTTCGAATAGTCCGACTTTGTAATATGGCCCACAATTGCACCTTTATTACGTGATGTTTTGATGGTGACTAATGACCTGAATCCTACGATAGAAGTCAAATACCCTGCTAATCCACCAGGTTTGGCAGTATATAACTTCTTACTTGATTTTGAATTCTGAGAATCAAACACAGCCGTCTTTTTCGGATTATACAAGATATCGAGCGAACCATCAATCACGTAGTATAAACCTGAATTGAAGTACCCTTGTTCAACAATAGTTGTATTTGGACCGTAATACTTGATATGTAAGGCATTTGCAAATTCATTTTTAACAGTATTCAAATTCACATCTGCTTGGCCGGAACCTGACCCATTGGTAGATCTCCTGATTTTAAAGTTGACACTTAATTCACTATCGTTAACTTGCATCAAGTCAGCCTGATTGATGGTATTATAAATCTTGATGGGTGTTGAACTTCTGCTAATGGGGGTTGAGGCCATTGACGTTGGATCGAATCTGAATCTCCCCATTAGAGGGTCATAAAATCCATTACTGGAACCATTGATACCTCCACCGTATGAGCTACCCTGACTACCATTCTGATGGATAAGAGCAGGAATACCAACAATTGATGACGATCTAGATGACAGACCAGAATTAAGGGTTGAAAGTTTGGACAATAATAAGGTTGACCGTTCATTTATACCCAATAATTTAAAAATATTATCAATAATGGCAATCCGTAATGATTTATCTTCAGATACCTCGTTATCTTCAGAAAAGCCTTCAAATTTCAACTTGGATCCTCCATGATTCTTGCTATCATTCAATGATGATATTGTCTTCGAACTAGTTGAAGAAACTCGAATATTCCTTCTGCTTTCGGAAGGGGTAAGTGTAGGAGGAGCAGGCCCACTATGAGTTTGGTAGTACTCAGATTTTCTTGATAATGGGACTGAAGATAATAAATCTCCAGGGTGAGTTGATTTCAAACGGGATTCAAGAACAACATACCTAGAAGAGCCATTTGAAAGAAGTTGCTTGTTTAAGTTTGATGATGAGGCATATCCAGCTCCTCCTGCTAGATCTGGCATATTCAAAGTACTGGACGACTCATTGGCATCATCAGCAGTTGTTTCTTTTTGATTATACATTCTATCAAGTAATCCATCATACAAAAACTCAGGAATGTTTGCCGTAGAACTACTTTCAATATCGTTCAATATGATTTCACTTTCAATGATTTCTTGAGTCAAACCAAGATAATTGTGAATTGTATTCATGGTAACTTTATACAATCGCGTAAGCACCATGGTGACTATATGAGATGTTGCCTTGGGATACTTTGTCTGTACTCTTTGGAAGGCCAGATATGGAATGATGGCAATTGTAGCTCCTTGAGGTTCATGGGGATGATGACGATAGCCACCTCTGTGCTTGTGATGATCATGACTATGTTCAGCTGGTTTGGGTCTAGCTACAATTTCAGGATATACAGGGGCATTATTAATGTTATTATTGTTGTTGTGGTTGTTATTGTTGCTATTTGAATGAGTATGTCTTTGTGAAGAATTGGCAGCAGTCGTAGATGTATTACTTGACAAGATGTTTTCAAATGGCGACACCACTGGTGGTCTTTCTTCAATGTCAGTTGGAGAGGATGCAGTGAATGAACCCTCGGACATATTAAAATCATGAAAGTTGGAAGTCACAACTTCATCTTCATAATAGATTGGCTTGAACAAGTCTAGCGTACTGATCAACGAACTCAATGGAGATCCACTCTTAACCTCGTTTAACAATTGATATTTCTGATTACCAATGATGAGTATATCACCCTTCTCCAAATTTCCATCTTCATCTAGATCAGGGAGGTTTGTATTCTCGTTCGTGATACGCGTATAGACCTGAACTATTCCTTCCACCACGATTGAAAACCCTAATTTCTCATCTAAATAAAGAATCTCATCATGTGAAAGTTTCTGAGTGGTCATGTTCTTGGTCAATTCATGAAACACTGATTTTTCAAGGTATCCAAATACCTTAATAGCACTTAGAAACTCATCAAGGTAATTTGAGGTGGATTTCTTGATACTTTTCTTCTGGTTGTCAAAAAGATTCATACTGGATTTGGTATTCTTCAATGGTTTCTTGATGGTTTTCTTCTCGGCTTCAGTATCCTTGGTATACCCCGTTAAGTACTTATACCGCACAACCAAGAAACATACTCCGACAATGACAAACAATGAAGTGAGGAGGGTTGATAAATTCAAAGTGATTTCAAAGTCTTTCGAGAGGAGATTCAAGATCTTATTGGGAACATAGAGGACAATGATATTCATGGTCTTGAAGAACAACCACAGACAGAACCAGGCGAATGCACTTATGAAGGATACTGATGATGATTCTCGAGCTGGCGGTAGCACATTGCCGGTATTATGACCTATGCTTGTTGGTATTAGGATTGAGTCGGACGATGTTGATGATAATGATGATGCAAATGTGTGAGACATAGAAATTGGAATTGGAGAGTCCATTTTTTTTCTATCAAAGGGGCCAATTAGGTAATTATAGATATCTCAATAGCATATATAATATATATATATATATATACACTTTTGATCTTGTGGATTGTTATTGATAATTTCTGGGTAAAAAAGTTTACATTAAACCTGGGGATACAGGATGTAGCAATATTGAAAATTAAATTAAAATAAAATGACAAACGGCCCCACGCAGTCATTTTCAGCGGCGATTTTTGCATCCAGGTTTTTACCTTTGGCAAAGTAAAGCATTATAAATAAAAATCAAATAACGTACATAAACAAGAATAAATAAGAATGTAAAGTATAAGGTAAAGTAACTAAACTAAGTAAAAAGGAAACACGCTGGAAAGATGAGAGAAAACCAATCAACATAAAGTAAAATAAAGACAAGTCTATTTCTTTTCATATGGAAGACATCCAAACCTATGTAAGATATTTTCAATCCCATCCATTCCCTTTTCCAAATGGTGTAACTCAGGTCCATAACTGATACGCACATAGTTGTACCAGATAACATCTTCCAACTTGGACAAATTCTGGGGATTGATCAAGAAGAAGAACCCTGGCACAACAATAACCTTCTCATGCAAACATTCATGGAAGAACCCCAAACAATTGCTCAACTTATGGGGCAAGTGTGATAAATTCAACCACAAGTAGAAGGTTGAGTTGGGGGTGTTTTTCTTATCAAACTTGAAACCCATCTTTGACAAACGGCCAATGATATAATCACGCTTCATCTTAAAGTGTAATTGCAAGGCCTTCATTTCGTTCTTGACCTTCAAAGGTTCCAAGAAATCAACAGCGGCAAATTGGAAGGGAGAATTGGACCCACCATCCAAGAAGGATCCAGCACTGCTCAAAGCACTGATATATTCTTCTGGTCCCAAGATCCAACAGATTCTCCACCCGGGCAATCTGAATGCCTTGGTCAACCCATTCAAAATCAAGACAGGATCATGGTTAACGTCTTCAACGTATTGAGCCGACGAAATGGATGACCCGGAACAATCGTCATCATAATAATAGTGCGAGTAAAATTCATCCATGATTAATAAACACTTCTCTCTTGTCAAATCATGCAATTGTTTCAATTGTGAAGGTTCCATACATTGACCCGTAGGGTTTCTAGGGTTAGAAGTCAATATAGCACTAACTCCTCTTGTTAATTCATGTTTCACTGTATCTAAATGAATCTGATAATTATCACTTTCATCTAATGGTACAGGGATAGGAGCAAAGTTCTTAAATAATGATAACATTTCAGCATAGGCCGTATAATCCGGTAAGAAGAAACTCAAGTAACAATCACTAATGATCGAGGCAATTCTTGTCAAACCAGCTCTTCCACCAGGGACAATACATACATTCTTATATGTATATTTGGAGATTTTGGAATGACGATAAGTTTCATTATAGTAATTGGCCACTGCTTCACGTAAGGGTTTGATTCCTGCTGTGGGGGCATATTCTTTTGATTCATCCGATACAGGAATGGATTTTGGTCTCGGGAATGAACCAGGGATAGTATCACCATGTTCCGGAGCACCCTGACCCAAATTGGACCATTCACCAACATGTTCAGAGTCATACCCATACTCAGTGGCTCTTTCTGTAACCCACAAGACCCCAGTTGAGGATTGTTTTGTATTCATGGCAGGTTTCAAAATCTCTTCATTGAACTTTGGCTTGGGTAAGGGGATAGGAGATGAGTCTCTACCATTCTCTGATTTGGATAATTTGGAAATAAGAGCATTTTTGAACTGCTTGTTGGCAGCATTGGTTCCTGCGGGAGGAACAGGAGGTTTAATTCCTCCACGATGTTGACTTGGAGTTCTTGATGAGGGACTGTTCAACCAAACAGAGTTGAAGTGATTCTCACGATTTGGTTGGGGGGAATTGAGAGACTGGGATGGTTGGAGATACAGCAGTGATTGGTGGTGGGACGAATTATGGCTAGAGGAAGAGTTGGAATGTTGGAAGGATTCCAATAAGGATGAGGCAGAACGTTGTAATGAAGGAGGTAAGGTTGATTCCAATCTTTCGAATTCCAAAAGAGACTCTTCATCAGAGTCATTGTTGGAGTAATCTTGCGACATAACGGAGGAAGGTAGTTGGTTAGATAAGATAAGGAGGGAGGGAGGGATGTATCAATTCAATTGACTAATAGAAAGGAACAACAAAGGAAAGGAAATGAAAAGAAATGAAACAGAATCTGTTTTTCAATTATCCAAATTTCAATTATTTGACAGGAATTGAGGAAGGAATGAATGGAATGGAATGAAATGAAATGAATTTATGGAGATGGGCTTAAAATTACCCATTAACCACGACCAAACCCACGCAGGAGAACATTTTATTTTTAAAATTAGATTGAGGAGTGAGAAACTAAAGAAGTAGAAGGTATATCGGACCAAAACCAACCATATCCACATGGTAGGGTAAATAAATTAAGTATAGTACTTTCATTGTCTTAATTCATTCATAATGTAATGTAAAAATGAATAGATTGAATGAATATGTCAAATGAATTAAGCGAGAAAAATAATTACGAGATACATCATATAAATATCATAGTGGAATAGGACAAAGAGATGTATAATTGTTATCTTATCTTATAAGAACCATTAATATCAACAACAACAGTTACCTTTCAAAAACCCCTTTTCAAATTCTTTTCTTGGTATGACCACCTTTTTTATAAATTAAAATACATCCACCCCATCCATTAAAAGAAAAGAAAATGGCGTGTATATAATTATAACTGACTGGTAGTGTGGGAAACAATAAATAAAAAAATGTGGAGAGAAAACCTAACGGCATTTTTTTTATTTTTATTCCGCCAATTATTGCTAATTAGGGAAGTACAAATTCTTTTTTTACTGCGAATGTTTTCTTTGAATTCAACTACTTACACGGGGTAAATGAATGAATATGTATGTGTGGAATTGAGTGGAGTAGGTATACCATTATTATCTATTACTATTACACTTGGTAAGCGCCTCATAAGATAAAATATTGAAAGTAAGAACAAAACAAGACCAGACCAAATTCATAGATAAACTGTATTGGATACAGATTATATCTTCTCGCCAATCTATAGAATGAGATAATCCTTCACAGATTCAAACAGTTTTAGCGTCATTGGATATAGATACAGATACAGATACAGATACAGATACAGATATATAAATATATAGATGCTACTATTTGTTAGTATTGTCTTTTAAAACTCACTCCAGATTATCCGATGATCGGATTCGCATTTTTCTTCTTCTCCTTCCAATGATGGTGGTGGCTCTGGCGAGAAACTTCTAGCGACGCCGTATAATATAAACAAAACATTTATTTCTGTCAAAAATAGTATCTATGTACTACTTACTTACTACTTACTTACTACTTATTACTACTGTTATAGTAGTGGTTGGTTGCTTAAGTTTTGTACAATTCTTTTACTGAATGATACTTTTATGTTACACAATATTTTAGAACTATATATATTTCCTACTCTGCCTCTTTATTATAATTAATCATTCTTACTTTACATAGACCATATCAAAAGGTTGTCAGCATATCTTACCCTGTACATACATACATCCATACAACCAACCAAACAGTTCCTTCGTTTACCACCAAGTCATACATCTATCAAACTATTTTTAACAGCCAAATCAAATCAAATCAAAAATAAGCAGAACCAAAAAAAAAATTATTTCCCTTTCCCTTTACGCAGAATATTTTTAAATGATCAGAAATTTAAGGCAACAACTTCATCATAATCATCATGGTAGTGATACTTCTATCATTACTGACGACCAAATAGACTTACTTACCCTAGGTCCGTCTACATTCATACCCCCTGATCATAAAAACCCTCTTAAAAGTCCACTCCCTTCCTCCATAACTACCCATCTTCCTCAATCCAATCAAAGTAAGATCACTACTACTACCAGCCAAAGTCATATAATCAAGAATATTAGCCATCAGAATCTCCAATCTTTAATCCAGAATACCTTTTCCAATTCATACACCGATCTAATGGGACAGAACTACCTGCATCTCTCCTCGTCAAACCCAACCTCCAATACCACCAACTCCCACAGGTCAGAATCACCCAAACCAGAGAATTATATTACTCATGATAACTATGTGGCTAACACGTTGAGATTCAAGAAGAAGTATGGTAAGAATCCATTCTTTTATCAGAATAATAAAAAGTCAGACCATGATGCTAATGTCAGTGATATCTTGGCAGATGAACAAGATAGAGGTAGGAAACATCAAAGCCAACATGATGATGATGATGACTTAGAAATAGAAGAGTCTCAAGATCAATCATTAGAATTTCCCTCATCAACCGAATTCACCGCCCTTTACCCCACAACATCTCCATCAGAAGACAGTAGGAACCTTTATCCTTCTACATTCTTCTTGTCCCCCATTACATCCCACGATTCAACATTCACCCAGACTAGTGTTGATGATGATATTCTCGTTGATGAAAAGGAACCCACTCGATTGACGAAATACTCCTCGTCCCCTGCATCTTCCATCATTCTTCCTGGAGAAGAAGAAGGAGGAGCACTAGTCGAACAACAACAAGAAGAACAATCTGTTGCCATCCCTGGACAAGTGCCTACAATCATAGAAGAACCATTCAGTCCCTTATTGTCATTACCCTTGGAGATTCTCTATAACATCATTGAGATTGCATATTACGACAACCATAATTATAATTCCATCAATTCCAACTTGGAGAATTTCTCCAGTACGGTTCCATTACTTTCGAAGAAATTTCATCAATTATCATTATGTTTCCTTTATAAATATGCCATTTTCAATCGACCTCATTCATTTGATAAATTCCTCACTAATTTGAATAAAAACAATCAGATTGGTAAATATGTTGAGTTTATGGACTTTCAACAGTTCACTTCAATTGGATTGGGTAGGACTGGTCGTATGAATCAGGAGATTCAAATGGTCACGTCCAGAACAATTGCTGCTGCATTGGCACTCACACCTAACCTTGTTGAATTCCTAGCTAGTGAAAATATTCAGGATGATCTTGATGTGAATGTCCTTAATCATTTGTTTAATAGATTAGATCGGATCAAGGCATTGGATTTCTGTGGAGCAAGTAGTGAGAGTTTTGCAGGGGCCTTTGATGAATTGATTATTCATGAGGAGAAACAAGAAGAGGGATACAATGAAGAAGACGATGATGATAATGGGAATATCCATGATGAGGATAAAATGATTATCGATGATGATAATACCATCCGCTCGGTATCGATCAGACCCAATAAGAACTTGGCCGGGTTGTCCAAACTTTCATTTCATGATTGCTCGAACTTGACCAACGATATCTTTATCAAGATCTTACCCCACCTCAGCAATTTGTCCCGGTTGGATTTGAATCATACGGCCATCACATCAACAGCCTTGTTGCAATATACACCACTCACTATGCGGTTGACTCATTTATCCTTGTCAAGATGTTCAAAATTGACGACCAAGGATCTTATTACATTCCTCACCAGCCATCCTGCCGCTGCTTCCAACACTCTCAAGTGGTTGAATTTGCAGACTGATTCCAATGTGGTTAGTCCTCTCAGCGAGCAATATTTATTATTCACATTGAAACATTTACAAGCTCCCGATTTGAGATTCCTTAATCTTGGTGGATTACCTGTTAATGCACGTGTTTTATTCACTATCAAGCAGAAATTCCCCAAGTTGGAAAGTTTAATGATCAGTCATTCCTCCGTGAATCTTCTTGATTTGCTTGACTTTCTCAAGGATAATAATCAATTGATTAAGTTCTTGGACTTGACAGGAACGAAAGAACTCACCAAGTGGAATCTTATGAGTTTACTCCAGAAGAACTTTCATTCTTCTCTTCAGGCCGTTGAGTTTGACTATAAGATCTTATATGAGTTGACTGCGAATGGCGAGTACATCAAGATTAACCCTATCCAGACGTCCTTCATTGAGGAGATGAAACAACCCCAAATTTGGAAGTTTTACGATAATGAGGGCCGTCGGTCCTGGATTTATAAGTTGCATGAACTGAGCTCAGAATACAAGTCCATCATTAATGGTAGAGGTTCACGTAAGCGGTCCATCACGACGTCATCCAATTTGGTTTACTACGATTTGGAGACGGGGAATAAGATCACAACCATGATTAAAAAGCCCGATTTTTTGAAGTATGCCTCACGTAAGATCAATTGTACCATTGGGTATTTCAATCTTAACAAGTATAGATCCAAGAGTTATGAAGAGGATGTTTGGCCAGTAGAGTTTAGTCAAAGAGGGATATATAATTATTATTCGTTGAATATCAAGTGATTACAGGTGAATAATTTTTATTTATTTATTTACGCTAGAGTAAGTTCGAGAGAAAAGAAAACTTATTATTATATAGAAAAAGAGTAGTATAGAGAAAAATGCCATGAAGTTACGAATTATATTTTTTTTTTAGTTGTAGATTTTTTGATAAATCCGCAGTAAAATATTTGCCTCGGTAAGAATTTTGTGCAACCACTCCCCACCATTAACAATTAACCAGAGCAAATTAATAAAAGTATAAATATATGTAGGAGTCTCCAATACACCTTCTTCATCTTTGTTAGGAAGAGTTATTTCAGAATTCACCATCACAATGTCAGAGAAACCAAACGTTAGTGAAGTGAGAAACCCCATCGATGAGGCCAAACTTATCCAATATTTACAAACCCTTTCCCCACAATCACCAGGAACGACCATCGGACCCAATTTCCCATCATATTTGAATAAGATCCAACGTCTTGAAATCAAACAATTCTCATTTGGACAGTCCAACCCCACGTACTATTTGACTGACTTGGACTCGAAACTGGTGTTTGTATTACGGAAGAAACCATCTCCCAATGCCAAATTAATCTCCAAATCCGCTCATGCTATCGAGAGGGAATTTTTCATGTTAAGAAGTGTAAACATCTTGAACAACGAGCAAACCATAGAGGAGAGGAAAGTGCCCATTCCCGACGTCTATGCTTTGTGTGAGGATGAAAGTGTCATTGGATACGTGTTTTATATAATGCAATACGTGGATGGAGTCCAAATCAAGAACCCCAGCATGCCTGGGATTTCAATCGATGATCAAAAAGAATACTGGGATTCGTTAATCAATACAATCAGTGCTATTCATTTGTTGGATGCCGAAAAGTTAATCACTCATCTACCTGCCCTGAACTTTCCCCAATTCCAAAATCTTGATAAATTGAAAAACTCGAGTTATTTTCAAAGACAAATCAAAACTCTTAAGGGTATTGAAAGTCTACAATCGAAACATGTTGATAGAATCCCTAATTTTGATAACTTATGTGCTGATATACTTAGATTGGCTCCTCGAGACCCTACTAAATTAACATTAATTCATGGTGATTTGAAAATCGATAATATTTTATTTGACCCTGTCACGAAGAAAGTCAAGGGTGTTTTGGATTGGGAATTATGTACTATAGGTCATCCTTTATTTGATTTATCCAACTTTTTACAGTCTTTCCAATTACCTAATAAGTTGAATCTTTTGTTATATAAACCTCAAAAGACAGATATGGGTCGTGAAAACCCTGGCTCGATTGATTTCATCTATAAACAATTACAAAGATATAGTGCAAAGTATACTTGGGATCCACAAGACCCATCTAATAACCCCAGCGATCTTTGGATTATTGGGTTTGTGTTTGGATTATTGAGGTTAAGTGTTATTAGTCAAGGTATAGCCATGAGGGTCAAGGGAGGTAATTCAAGTAGTGCTAATGCTGGTGGATATGCTGCATTATATCCATACTTGGCTAAATTGGCAACTGAAGGAATTGAAGAATATGAATCTTCTTCCAAATCAAAAGTAAGTAAACTTTAGAATTTTGACGTATATATTAAAAACAAAGATTATATCTTAAAAGTAATGTAGTTTAAGCCAAATACTGTTGTAGTTTGACCTAATCTATTTGGTAGATAAAATAATGTTAACTTCAATTCAATTTGCAGTAAAATAAAACACGTGACTTTTGTGGTAGTAAATAAATGTCATAATTATTACTCATTCCGGCCCTGTAATCGACTCATAATTTTTTTTTTTTTTAACTGCTGAAAAATTCATGATGCCAAAGGTTTAACTACTTTATAGACAGAAAGGTATATATACATATCTGATTAAACGAGAATCAAGAAAATCATGTCAACGTTTGGAAGTGTATTCCGTGTCACCACTTATGGAGAATCCCACTGTAAATCAGTAGGGTGTATAGTTGATGGATGTCCCCCCGGATTGAAATTGACTGAAGATGATATCCAACCTCAATTAACAAGAAGAAGACCAGGACAAAGTAAATTGTCAACTCCTAGAAATGAAAAGGATAGAGTGGAGATCCAAAGTGGTACCGAACGTGGTTTGACCTTGGGATCACCTATTGCCATGATAGTGAGGAATGAAGATCATAGACCTCATGATTATAGTGAGACTGATCTTTACCCTAGACCAAGTCATGCTGATTGGACTTACATACAAAAGTACGGGACCAAGAGTTCCAGTGGAGGTGGTAGATCTTCAGCCAGAGAGACCATTGGTAGAGTGGCCGCAGGAGCTATTGCTGAAAAGATTCTTTACAAGGCCAATAAAGTTGAAATTGTTGCATTTGTTACATCCATTGGAGCTATTGCCATGGATAGAAATCCATTAGATGAAAAATTTCAAAATTTGTTGAAAACAATCACTAGAGAACAAGTAGATGCCACTGGTCCAGTTAGATGTCCTGATGAAAGTGTTAGAGAAAAAATGGTTAAAGAAATCGAACATTATCGTGATTCCAAAGATTCGATTGGTGGTATTGTTACATGTGTGGTAAGAAATTGTCCAATTGGATTAGGAGAACCATGTTTTGATAAATTAGAAGCGAAATTGGCCCATGCTATGTTATCATTACCTGCCACCAAAGGATTTGAATTTGGTTCAGGATTCTTGGGAACTCAAATCCCAGGTTCAAAACATAATGATCCATTTTATCATGATGAGGAAACATCAAGATTAAGAACTAAGACTAATAATAGTGGTGGTATTCAAGGTGGTATTAGTAATGGTGAAGATATCTATTTTTCAGTAGCATTCAAATCAGCTGCTACCATAAGTCAAGAACAATCCACTTCTACGTATGATGGGAAAAAGGGAGTTTTGGCTGCTAGAGGTAGACATGATCCAAGTGTGACTCCAAGAGCCGTTCCCATTGTTGAAGCTATGACTGCTTTAGTTATAGTGGATCAACTTTTGATTCAAAAGGCAAGAGAAGCAGGATTCTCAATTGTGAAAGAAGAAGAAGATGATTTTGAAGAAGAAGAGGTTGAAGAAGAAGATGAGTAGATTTCATTATAGCTTGTATCTTAGAGAATATCAGAAGTAAAGAAAAGAAAAAATAGGAAAACTAATATAAATTAATTATAAAAAAGCCTATATTGGGGGATTTCCGTTGTACTTTACAGTAGTTATATTAGACGATGCTGCCATACCATGTAACTCTGGTCCAGAGTTCTTGTGTAAATGCGCTTTTGAAGAGTCTATCGTAACCAGATTTGTTAATCTTTCTTTTACTTTGATTATGGGTATGTTTTGCGGTGTTTGGTGGTAAATCCAATCTGCATTTGGTTATCTTTACTTTTAAATTGTATAGTTGTTAGAAAACAATTTGGAAATCAATTTTTCGAACTATAAAATTAAAATTCGGCAGCGACTTAAAGGTTCCTTATCCGTTTTTCAGCATATCTTTTCCCTAACCCTAACTTACCTTTTATAAAATTTGCATATAAATTATTCTACGATAGAATTTCTTCTACTACTTCTTCATATAACTTACAATTACTTTATACTAGTTTTTGTAAGAAAAGTTTTTGTGCCATAACATTTTCAGTAAGTATAACATAATTTGAACTTTTGGTATGTAACCCATTGGAATGCATAAGACTATCGAAACATTTTTCTATTTACCCTAGTGGCCCTTTGTAATTGTTTAACATTAACTGATAATCCATCAAACAACCCAGATGAATTTCTTATCTAAAGAATGCACAAGCATTCCCTTGGATAATCTCAATCTTGCAGAGATTTTAAATTCCCCTAGCAGAGCCGATGATGTTGAAAGATACATTGAACCAATTAGAATTGCACCATTCGATGTTGTTCTAATTGTGGACACTATGATGGGAGACGAATGTATGGATGATTATCCTAGAGATCCACTTGTTGGAGAGAAGTTTTTATTTTCTAGTCTTGAACAAAGATATAATGACTATCCATCCCTGGATGTATTCTTTAATGCCATACATCAATTCGATCCTAGTTTAACATTATTTATTACTTTATCTTTTATACTTGGAGACAATGATAATGGTGAGGGAATGGAGAAACTTCTTAATAAAATGTTAGAATTCAACTACTTTCGA